>JAQGBH010005193.1:0-14846 GCA_034698265.1 Sminthurinus aureus | reverse complement strand
ACAAAAATTACACAAAGTATTGTCTAAAAACTCGCACTGGAAGTCGCTTAATGTTGTAATGTGTTGTTCTTGAATCTAGATTCTCCCTTCTGATTTCTTGACGCTGTGTTTCTACTTTCTACACATGGATTTCCATATTCAACAATTCTGGCATAAGTATTGATTTTTGAAGAGGTGGAAATTTCATTTCTCGGATCCGTTTGCAGCCACACACAGTCAATACAAAAAATGTGGTATTCCCATTGGTAATTTGGAATGGAATATTTTTGTAGGAATGAAAGTAAACTTACATTTTACATTTCGCACAATCTAAATTGCTAATGTACATTGACATTCGTGAATTTCCTCAAAAGAAACTGTATTTTGTATTTTGTGTGGCGCTACGATGCATACAGAGTATTGTAAAAAGTATTAAGTATTTACAGAGTTGAGACAGTCAAAATTTTAGCTTGATTTTGAGTTTTGAGTGCTATTGATTCTTGTCTACCTTTAGATTTTAGATCTTGGACGCGTATCCGAATTTCTCCTGTAAAAAATTCTTAAATGAAAAGTCTACATAACATTGTAGTTTTTGTTTATGTTTTCTTTCTGAGTTTACTTTCAACTTTCAGATTCTACATTTTGCATCTATATGTACATCAGTCTGAGAGAGAGAAAACAAATTTTATTTGTCGCTGTCACTACACGTGATAAAGTGTAGCATGCTGAAAAAGTTGAAATTGAATTAAATGTTTCACTATTCACCAGTAATTAGTACTTGAGGTGGTTAGAATAAGAAGAGCATTCACATTGCTTCCAAGGCAACGTACTTTTGCTCCAAACCCTTCAATTTAATGTATCATTTCATTTTTCCCCTCCAGAGTAAAAACAAGTTGAGGATGGACTTTTCGCGGTTTGTTCCACTACTTTTGTTTACTTGTTACTTGTTGTTAGTACATCATTTATAATTGATCACACATCATTTTTCAGGGGATTATGAGATTATGATTTTGAACCCGATTTTTGTTTGCATGTTGCTAAAATCACTACTAAACAATGAAAAATGGCAGTAGTAAAATATTAAAAGGACAATTAAAAATAGAACATATTCAAAGGAAACTTTTACTACTGTTTACATAGTGTTGTGTATGTTTTTGCATGATGCATGAATAGTTTACCGTTTGCATGGCTTGAACCTGTTCTCAAACTTTGTATTCTTTTTAGTTGTTAGTTGTAATGATTCCTAATAAGTGATACATTTTGACTTGCTTTTAATTTTTAATGCCCTTTTGTTTGTTCGCCCACAGCTCTCAGTTTGGTTCAAGTTGTTTTTTAGCTTGAACTGGGAATTTGGATTGGGAACTCGTGAAAACTGAATTTTACTATTGCAGAGCATTATGCAAAAAATTGGCCATGTTGATCTTTTTGTATTGATCATCATTCATCATTGATTCTAATATTATAATTTGATTTTTGCTAATGAGGCGTCAAACATTTTTCACCTGTCTGAATTATTAAACTGGAAATGCAAATGCAAATCAAAATCCAAAGGTCATAAAAATGCACTTTGTTTGTGTGAATACATTTGCTATTTAAAAATTACAAGCAACAAAGAAAGAATACACTATCCTGACGATACATGATAAGTTTGTTTGTTGTCTTTGTCTTGTAAATTGTAATGCAGAAAGAAGACTTTTTTTTTGAAAAAAAAAAGATGGTGCAAAATGCTTTTTGCTTGTTGTTCGAGTTGACGCTTGACATCTTTGCTTTTCAAGTTGCAAGTCAAGATTTTTTTCATGGTAAAACTACAATGTATGTATGAGCGATGGAAGGTGCATTAGAATTTATTTACCCAATTTGGGACTGCGCAAACAGAAACAAGGGAAATGCTAAATCAAATAAAGGAGATTTTTAATTGTAATATTTTACTTCAGAAATATACATTGAGCACAACTTGTTGGATCAATAAGTCAGGTGAGTAATGTTTAAAAATATATATATATAAAACTTTATTTTGGTAAACACAGACAAATGTCACATATCACGTGTAATGGGTCCATAGGATTTTTGGAATCAAATATTTTTAACATGTATTTATTACCACATTATTTGTGCAAACAAAATATAATACATTGCACAATATCATGACTAACCGAGCCAAAATAATGAGAATAAAAGTGACACAAAAAACGGATGCATCAGAGTTCAGTACATTTTGCATACTTTCATGATAATTAACTGCTAACAATAATAATTTTATTTTTTAAGCTTTTACTGTTCCTTCAAATAGAAACAAGGTTTCGGGTTCCACCGAGATTTTTGGGGAGTGCATCAGCAGGGATGTGTCGACGAAGGACTGATTTCCATTTCCTTGAGTTGGATCCATACATGTCAAATTTACTCGCCATAGGTCCAATAATAGAACGAATTGCTGCCCACAAAGTTCTGGCTGCAAAATTTGCTACAAAGTACAAAATGCAAAATTTAATTGCATCTTGATTTTACATATGCTCTCAAAAACCAAAGTCTCTATATTTTTTTTCTTCAATTTCATTTTGTTGTTTTAGTTTTTAGTATTTTAGTAACCACATTTAATATTATTTAACGCTTACCATTTAAGAGATAGCAAATTTTGAGTCCGGGTGGCGGTTGACTGTTTTGCATATTGAGGAGAGTCCGAAACATTTCCAGATTCTTTCTCACCGCTAAATATTTTATAAGCAAACAAATAAAATTGACTTATTTTGTAAATGCACAGAGGCGAGTCAAATGATTCACTAGAACATTAAAAACGTACACTTTCTGTCTAAAATAAACTTACTTGGAGGATGAAAATACTGATCGTAAGAGTAGCCATCAATATTTGCGATCACAACAAATCCTTCTGCAGATGAAGACGAAGAATCAAAATTATCCTCTGAACTCGTATCAATTTCATTATTCCGTACGCTCGCATACATTTTTTGCCACATTTGAATAATGTACTTGTCAAACTCTGGAACAAGTTCTGTG
This sequence comes from Sminthurinus aureus, assembly GCA_034698265.1. Lineage (NCBI taxonomy): Eukaryota > Metazoa > Arthropoda > Collembola > Symphypleona > Katiannidae > Sminthurinus > Sminthurinus aureus. The sequence continues at coordinate 11,855 of JAQGBH010005193.1, read as the reverse complement.
TTCTTTTCCATCAAACGACGGATGTTCCACGTACCAAATTCAATGATCCAGACTACAAAAAATCAGAATAGTCAAGAGAGGAATTTTCACTGTCACAAGTCAATTTTAAACTGTTTCCCATTTTCCTGTTTTCTGTATTGTTGAATCGCATAAACAAGGGAATCACATTGAAATTACCGGGATCGTGATCGTCATCAAAACCACTATTGTAATACGGGAAATTTTCAGTCAACTCTGAAGGCGGCTTCCATTCTAAAATTTCCTACAAATTTAAAAGATAAAGAAAGAACATGATTATTTTTTAAACAATTCCTGTATGCATTAAGCAGGGGAAAAGATGTCAAATGATTCATTTTCATTTGAAATTACTTGATTTCCATTTTCGTTGCTTAGAGACGTTCCTTTGGCTGCAAATATAAGCAAAGCAAAGAGACAACACTGAATTTTAAGATTCATTTTCCAACTTTGAAATTGAAACTGAAACTTTTGGACTTGATTTAAAACTTGACACTTGATATCGTACTGGATAAAAATGAGAATGTTTTTACTTGATTTGAAACTTGTGAATGAAGGGGAAAATTACCTGTTGCGGTCCATTTATTATCCGACAAAACCTCTGTAAAAACACTAGTGAAAGAAAACATGTTTATTTTATGGCGAGTACTATCAGTTGTTGGTTATTCTTAAAACGTGACTGAACTATTTATTAAGTTAAAAAGTGAGAAGTTTGCAGTTTGCAATTTGCTAGGATTTTGGATTTTTTACAAAAGTCTATATTGTCTAGACTCTAGACTTTTTATTGTTCACAGCTCCAAATTTATCCTTGATATGATTTCATTTAACTAGACCATTTGACTTTTAACCAGTTCAGTAGTCAGCAGTACGTTTGCTTAGTGCTCAATCCTGTAAATTCTAAACCTGTTCATTTGATTGCAAAGGGAAGAGCGAAAAAAATGTATGCAAACATTTTGTTTGACGCAAATGGAAATGATCAAATATCAAATGTTTTGATTCTTGATTCTTGATCATTGGAATTCGGAATTTGGAATCGCCTGATTTTTTTGACTTGGCAGTCGTATGATTATTATTTGTTGATCCACTAACTAAAATGATAATGATCAACTGGGTGAAACGTGAAACTACGTACACACACAGCATTGCACATTTTGTAAAAATAAATAACTAAACAAACCGAATCAAAACGTAATATTATCATCATAACATTCATATATAATAACATTGTGTGTTGTACATTGCGCATTTATGCAGGTGTAAAAATCAGTCATCATTTTTTCTAAATAAAATAAAGTAAAATAATTAGCAAAATAAAGAACAAAACATGCTCAACATTTTACGACCACAAGAAAAAAAAGATGCATGCCTAATTTTTTAGCACAATGTTATTTTGTTTGTTCTAGTGTCTAGCGTCTAGTGTACTTTAAGCTTTGAGGTACTACACTTGTTTTATCCACATAGAAAATGTATGCTTGCTGTCCAATTAACCGTGTTAAATTATGACCACCCTCGTCGTAAATATCATTTTTATCACCTTTTCTTGTATTTTATAATTTGTATTTTGTACAAACAAAACAAAAACTAGTTAAACCAACACATTTTTTAAATGGTACATCAGACTAGACTGCAATAAGGGCAAAAGTACACAAAATATCTGTAATCTGTAGTACTGGGCTTGAAATAAAATCAATAATCAAAGTTCAGAATGTAGTTGTTGGAAATAAAAGGAAGAGATTATTCTTATTAGCATTTATATTAATTTTACTTTTTACTACAAAGTACACAATACTCAATACACAACGTTCAGCTTTAGCAACAAGTAAAAAGTATTTGTTACACTTTACACTACGATTTACATTTTATATGCAATATTTTTTGTATTGTACAATTATTATTATTATTTATAATTTATAATTCATACCAATGAAACACAAAAGAATAAAATAAATAGAATGCTGATCAGTTTTTTATTTCAGCTCTGTAAAAAATAACGCAAGTTTTTACGTGTGATCTTTTTCTTTCTTTATCTTTAGCTTTCTTTAGCTAAAATCCAGGAAAATGAGTCTCATTTCTCCAAAAATGCAATTATAGTTTAGAAAAGCAATCCTATTTCGTCATCCTAAATTTGGATGACAGTAGAAAGTACGACGAGGGGAGGAAAATGAACATGAAATGCATCGTTTTTTACTACGCCTTTCCAGCTTTGTTTTAACTCGGACTCGTATTTAAAAGAATGGATCTTCTCTCATTCTTACAGAAAAATATTACACTGTTTGATCAAATCAGCTCTAAAATTCAGATAAAATAGTGGTGATTAATTCATGCATTTGTTAAAGTTTATGGTGTATAATGTAGAATGTATATGGGCAATTGACAAGTTTAGTGTAGCTGCTGGTTCCTTCTACCCCGTAAAATTGTCATGTCTTACATATAACCTGTTCTCGTTTTACACTTGAAGTTGAACGAGGTCTTAAATTTACAAGATAACGGGCAGTGGATGTAGAATGATAGAATGGTGAAAGTTCAGCCCATGTTCTAGCCCCGTTGCTGCTTTGGGTTTGGTTTTGGCTCTAGGTTTTTTCACTCTTGTGTGACATCAACAGAATCAACGAGGGAAGATGAGGAGAAAATTAATGATGAGTTATCGGATATCTAGATTCCACATTCCACATTCCAGATTCTATCTGTATAGGTACTATTGGATTTCAAAATAGTGTCTTATTTTTCCTGCAGTTGGTAAAAGGTGTGGTGAAGCTGTCGTGGACAAACATGAAAAGTACCAAACCCAAAACCAAAGCTGTAAATTCATGGACAAGTCCACGCCAAAGTCAGAGTCAAGTAGCATGAAAACTTATCCATTATCCATTAGAATTACCCAAGTCCAGACTCTAGACTCTAGATCCCAGATTCTGTCGAGTCCGTTGAGGTCATTTTATTCACTCGTGCTCATCTTTCTTTCAGATGCTTCTGCTTCTTTTGTTCTGGAAAGTCAATCACAATTTAAACGGCAAATTCACGTTAACACACAGTGGAACAGCTGTTTTTCTGAAGTAAACTAAATTCAAGTGAATTCTAGTAAAGAATCTACAGATGTACAGAAGACAGTGATGATGAATAGGAGATAGAAATTTATAAACTAAATCCTGAATGAAAATTTAATAATGTGGTAAATAGTGAATGTAAAATGGTAAATTTGTCTCTTTTCAATCGTTCTATGGAGGAAGAGTTGAAACAATTGTGGAGAAAAGACGCGGAGAATTTCTACAATCTAAAATCTACATTTTAAAATGCATAATATTTAGTATTTAATATTTTGTCTGAATGGACTCTTTCAAAATTATTACGCGTGTTTTAAAAGTACTGCTCTTTATTTAACAAGATGGTATAGAAATAGCCAGTAGATGAGACAACACAATGCATTAAAATTACATATTACATAATATCATAATATAAGAGTCTGCTAGTAGTTTGTAGGTGGTAGTTCGTACATCGTGGTTGGAGAAAAGAGACAGTGTAAAATAAAAGAGCAAGTCCAGAATCCAGAATCCATATTTCATGTTCTAGCATAAGATGAAAGGAAGAAATTTGTTACTTGGTTGGTGGTTGAGTTGAGTTGAGTTGAGTAGAGTAGAGTTGAGTTTGGTTTGGTTTGGTTTGGTTGGTGGACTCTTTTCTTTTCTCTGGGAGCTTTTAATTTCATCTCAGAGATATCAGTTAGCAGAGCATTAGGAAGCTCTTAAAAGTGTTGGTTTTGGGCAAACATATAATGTGCTCTTCTTCCCTTCTCCGTTTTCCTCTCTCTCACTTTCTCTCCCTTTTGCTCCTCTCACTCTCATCTTGTGCCATTTTGTTGAAAGAACACAAGTCTCAAGAACTCGAGAACTCAACAACTTCACAAGAGGCAAACGGGCCTTTCCAATAACTAACTCAAACTGAGTCTCTCAACCTCTTCGTCTCTTCCTCTTCTTCTTTGTCATGATCATCATCATTATCATCATCATCTTCACAGAAAATTCTCAATGCTCAATGCTCAACCTTTTCTTTCTATAGAAAAATCCACTTCGCTCTCGCTCTTTCTCCCTGTTTTCTTCCTCTTCTTTCCTGCATCCAACTCTAGTTCTCCAGTTCTCCTCATCCTCAAGATCATAAGAGGGACGTTACGTAACGAATGAAGAGACGATGACGATGACAAGCAAAACGACGATAGTCCTAAGCCTTAACCAAGAAATTCGAGTGGTCGAGTCTAGAGTCTAGAGCCTCCAGTCTCCAGTCGCATTATTATACATACATTATTTTCCATCGTCACCTTTACCTATCGCTTTCATTTTCAATTTCAATTGCAAGATCACGATCCGTGTCGACTGTCGACTGTCGACAGCTTCACATCATTATCATTAAAAACTATATTTATCCAAGATATTTTCCTTTTAGTTGTTTTAGTAGGTATAAAATTATACCTATAAAAGTCTTTTGTTTATTTTTCACCTTTTCCTTTTTGCAGACGTACGATTTTTTAGTTTGCTCAAAGCTCAAAGCTCAAAACTTTTACATTTTGAGGCTTTGTTCGTGCATTATGCGGCTTTGAAAGAAATAAAATGGGATGAAATGGAATAAGGAAATATGCGTAGATTTTTTCCATTATCATCAAAACAAATTTTTGAATATTAAATAACACATTTATAAAGACTTTATCTGAATCTCCAAACTTTAAGATTCATAATATTGAAAAATCTATTGCGTAGAAAAACTGGTAAGAATATGAGAAAGATTATTTGAAAGGTGAAATTGTAGGATTAGTTGTGTTTGCAAAGTATTTATCATAATAATAGTGAATAGCGGATGGTAAAAGATCCTGATATTTCTTCAAGGATCTTTTCTCTCTGATTTTGAATTTCAAGTCCAAGTATTTTTTTCTAGAATAACCGAAACCCAAAAATACCGAGATTGTTTCTTCTCAGTTATAAGTGCTGAATACTGAGTAAAGAATTTCCATGTAAACTAACAATCAAACAATAAAAGATAAATTGTGCTAAAAGCATAACTGCAGAGAACTTTAAATTAAATTACCGTACATTATAGTGGATTCGGAATATTGTCTCAGTTCTATATTCTACAAAAGAGCATTTTACTCTACATTTCACATTTTTAGAGTGTGAATTATATGGGTGGACCATTTGGATGCAAGTTGGAGGATACAACATAATTTGTAGTGTAGTTTAGCCAGGATTTTGCAGCCAGTAAATTTACGAGGAGGAATGGAGAATGTCTTTTTTTATAAAAAAAAATATGTATGTGCTAACACTTGTTTAACATTTTTGTTTCTGTAAATTCACACCAAAATTTTTTTCTGCCTCTTTTCACTCTTCACACTTTACACATTTCATGAGAATACTCAGATTGTGCTGGATTGGATTGGCTTGGTTTGAGTTGGCTTGGATTGGATTGGCAAGGAAAAGGAATAAGAGTACACGAAATACGGAATAAAATGTTTGTCTGGAGTTCTCGAGTCCTCATATCTATAAAGTGTAAGTGTAAATTTAGGAAATTTAGAGAGTGGAAAGTGAGGAGAAGGCAATAAGATAGTAATCATGAATCTTAAAAGAGGCTGTAATGGACGTTGTAATTTGTAATGAATGAGATTAGGAACATAACATAACGTAACACATAACATGGACACTAGACACTAGACCTGGAGTTATGTGAATACAGTGAGTAAAATGCAAGAATGAGCATGAGAACGAAACTGCGGAGAAAAGAAGGAGGACAAAGCACATGCATATTGATGTGTCAGATTCCATGATTCTCAGTACGAGTACGAGTACAAGTCCAAGTACAACTGTAATACACAAGACAAAATACACAATACAGAATATACAAGCTATTACAAGGAGACGATGACTACTCCTTCAAAAGAAATGAGGAGTATGCAAATTGTAATGGCTCACTTTCTCCATGCTCCCTTTTCCCTACACACACACAAACTACACACTACACACGCATTTACATTTATATGTACATCTCCATTCTCCATTACTTTTATATGCATCCGTGTCCATATCCGCGTCCATATAAATTTCATCCAAGTTTCCTTATTTCCTTGCTCAAGACTATAGAGTGGAGAGACACTCACTCTGCGCTCTTGTTTTTACATGTATACACTATACAATGAAATTTGCTCAGATATATTGTATATTGGCCTGCAATTTTCCGCCATACTTTTATCTCGCTCACTTGCATCATTTCCCACTGAATTACCCTCAAATTTGTCTAGAGTCTCGAGTCTAGAGTCTAGAATCTCTAGAAAAACATTTCATTCCAGGTTTCTCTTTCTTTTCTTCTCTCTTTCTCTCTCGCGCTTCATATTGTGCTATTCTGTGCAGTGAGTGTAAAAATAACACTTTTCTCTTCCCTCTTCACTCCACAATAACACCATATCACATCACATTAAATGACATAATGTATAATGTATTCATACTGTATGCTCCATGCTCCATGCTCAATGCTCAATGTTATATATACTTAAATGTATGTACAATGTACATTGTGGATGCAAAAGTAGGAAAAAATTCATGAAGAAATGTCGCAGTCATTTCAATTTCACTGCCACGGCACAATAATAATATCAGCTGAAATGTACATTCATACATTTTACGTGCATAAAAACAGAATACGTAGTGACTCACTAATAATTAACCATTTCTGTACATTGTACATCTCATCTATATTCATTGAGTACCATATTTACTATTACGATTAGGATTACGATTTACAATGCGTGGAACATGGATGAATAAAAATATCCCGTCTTACAACATTTGATTTCTGTATATAAATCTAATTTGGAAACATTGTTAATTGTTAGAAATCAAGAATCAAGGATTAAGGAGGTGGTTTTTGGGGAAAGAAATATGGAGAAAAGAACATTTTGAGGTTTACTGTTCTCTGTTCTCCATGATCCATGACTCAATTTTACTACATACTACGGTAACCACTTTTTACAGACAAGGAAGGAAGAAGAGTGGAGTGAACAATGAACAAGTTAAGCCGATGTACATTAATATTTGAAAAATTTTCTTGTCGGTATCATCTAATATTCAATGCTCAAACATTCAATCTCCTTCCCTTCCTGTTTTGTTTGTCTTTCCCTCCTGGAAGTTTGAGTTTAGAGCTTAGAGTTGAGATTTTTGGCTTGTGCACATTTTCCGACGGATGATTTTGAATACCTAGAACCTAAAATTTATGTAACAGGTAACCGCTACTTTCCTTGACTGAAAATATGAAGTTGTACCGTAAGCCGTACTACTAAATGAATAACTTGGGGCATATTTTGTATGCTACATTTAAAATCTCATTTTGATAATAGAAACCTCCTATTTAATTTTTTATCGTTTCCTCCGTCAACCATTAATAACTGATTCCTGATTACTTAATAAAGCTAAGCACAATGTATGACTACATGTAAAATGTAAGCTGTTATACATTGTACAAAGTGCGTATACGTTGCTAGATTTGGGTTTTAGATTTTAGATTTTCCAGCCTAGACACTAGATGAATTAGAATTATGATGTATTTTTGTATTTTCTCACTGTAATTTAGATGCTAGAAGCCAAAAAATACACGCACGTACTGAGAACTACTTTATGCCAATGATATCACCACAAAACCATCCGTTTTTGTCTTTGCTGGAAAAGGAAATATTTTCATCATTAATACAGTTCCGAATCCTCTATTTATGAACCATGAAAAAAGTCTCGAGTTATTGCAGTGTGTGGAGCTTATAAAAGGAAGTTTCGTATTCCAAATCCTGAGCAAAGTAGTTAAAAATTAAATTAAATGTGTACAGATTTTTAAAGCAAAATAAAACCATAAAAAATAAAATAAGCTTAGTCTTTTGTCTTTTGCGTTTGTCTGATTCCAGTTTGAATAATTTTGAATGTAATGTGTTGTAAAGTGTGAAATAAATACTTTATTATGAAATTTGTACTCTTTTGTCTATCTTTTATTTATTATTTACAACTTTCAGCTACATCATTATCAATTGTTTAGTCCAAAGTCCAATAAATTGACTTGTGAAATCACATAACTTGATCTGGTTTATGCCCCTATTCTGTTTTATTTTTGGTTTTCACATTCCTTTTTGTAGCCGACTAAAATGTCCAACTTACGTCCAACTGCCAATATATGTACAACATACAACATTGAGTTGGAGACATGACATAGATAACATAACCATGTCCGAGAAAAACATTACCATTTACCATTGCGATCAAGATCTTGATCGCTTTGGGTTGGGTTGGTTTGACTGACAAAAAAATGTCATCCGTTTTCTTCTGTTTCTTTGATTCTCTTGGACTTTAAGCTCTTGAGCTGAAATTTCTTCAATCTTCAATAGTCTCTTCTCTACATTCATGGTCGTTGGTCGTTGGTCGTAGGATTTGTCGTTGTGCCTCCGATTATCATTTTCCCACTCGGGGAACATTTTTCGTTTTCTCAGATGATTCCTACAAACTACAAACTGGAAAGTTACTGTTGAAACGGTTGGTGAGGGGAAAGAGTGCCAACTTTTGGAATCCATTCAATTTCAGCAATGTGAAATAGTTGGAAAATTCGAAATCCAAGAGTAAAAAAAGTCTTCTCCGTTCTCTTTCTCTTCTTCGTAGTCTTCTGACAATGTATCGTTCTCCATCCTGAATCCGCAATGCTCAATGCCCAAAGAAAGGAAGTAAGAAAGGGCGAGAAATGGAAGGAAGAGAAAACTGTAATCGTAATGTAATGTAATGTAGGAAATATCAATAGATGTGTGGACTATAGACAGACTCAGTACAAACTACAAACTACAAACCCACCGTGGAAATCCACTTATCGATATTGTACATCTTTGCGCTGTATCCTGTAGTCCATAGTGAAGAGTACAGTACAGAATTTAGTTGAGGAGAAAAAGCGAGGGAAATCAGCACATAAATTCTCCAAGCAATCCAATCAATTGTCAATGTTGGTTGATGAATCACGTCAACTTAGTCTAAGTTTGAGGTTAACTTAATCAACAAAGATTTGTTTCTTTCCCCCCACATTCCCACACACATATGTATGTATGTACTTCTACAATCCACAATCTAGAAACTAGAAACACATCCACACAAGCATAAAAGCCAAAGCACATAAAACTTTTTTTCAGAGAATAGAGCCGCCCACCATTGGAAACTGAAAGCTGGAAATTGGTATACATATACAAAAGATAAAATAACGACGAAGGGAAAAGAGTGTGGATCGTCCTAAAGTATACACAATAAAACAAAATCTATTTTCATTGGGAAAGGAAGAAAAATACGAGTTGTGAAAGTCAACCAAATAAATTTCCACTGCAGAGCTGACGAAAACAATAGAAAAGAGAAGTAAGCAAACGTGATAAATTTGACTCCTTTTGGGTTTGAGCTACAGTGCAGATATCTGGTGGATGAAATTCAAAGGTTTTCGAGAAACAAGAGTGATAGACAAAGAGACAGTCTCAATGCTTCTTAGCTTGCTGAGATGGAGCAATTTCAAATTGAAACACAATCCAATTTTGTGGTTTGACATTATATGCTTTGGCTACATAGTAATAAATAATAACACAGAAAAAGGTACACACACATGTTTAAGTAGAATATATTTTTACTTTTATTTGCTTGCATTAAATTGAATACATTATTGCTTGCTTTTCACTTTTCATTTCATAAGGTACTTTGAGTAATACAGTACAAAGGATAATATTATATCATGCAACAATAAATATTTATATAAAAAGAATACGTTTGTGGACTGAAATTGGAAGGAATGTATTATTTTAAGTATTATTCAGCAAAGGCCGTGTTACCTCGTCAATTTATTTCATCCTTTAGGTATTTGTTGTTTTAACTAGTTGGTTGCACAGTACCTTCTTACGATTTACAATGATAAAGTCTCTTTTACTATGCTAACCTTTGGCTATTATTTGAAATGGTTTCAAGACACGGAGAATTCGGTAAACTCTTGACAAACTGTCGTGTGGTACTCTGTGCATTTGATAAGGCATCTAATTAAGTAGCGTTAAGTATTTATCTACCTTTCTTTAATCTGCATTGCTCGCGCATTTGTTAGCTTAAGTTTTATTAAATATAAATAAGCTTAATCGTAAAAAAATAAAACCAATCGACCGGGCAGACGTATTTAAAAACGCTTAGTACTTAATTTCTTGACAAGTTCAAGTTTCCAGCAAATGTGAACCTCTCAGGCAAAACTAGCCACTTCCAACATTTTTGGTACATGCATATTGTAAAAATATATGACGATATCTAAACAACGCTTTTATATGAATCCTGTAAATGTAAATGACACGTTATCGACAAAGAAAATAGAAATTCAGTGAGAATTTTCCTCTTGCTGAGCCAAAAACGGAAATGCACAGACTGAAGTTTACGACCATGTTCAATGCCTTGTTCGAGTAACTGATCATAGACTGCATACTGTGCGAACATCTGTATAGTATTACTCACTATTATAATGTGTACGGTAACAAATACTATTCACCAAGATTAGCATCCTCGTATACTTTTTATGCTTTAATTTTTGTACAAAACAACAAGAAAACTGCATCGAGAAGGGCAGTTATGAAGAGTAACTGAAAAATTAACTTAACACGTTATCAAGCCACAGCTGTGGAAAACACTTCCCTAAAATACTAAAGAAATTTCAAGAGGAGAATTCAATTCTTGTCCATAAGAAGACAACTTTGAAATCAACAGTAAGCATTGTAATTAGAAAAATCCAATTTATAAAAGCACAAAAAAAACGACAAATCTCAAACCGAAAACTCTTGAAATTTATTTAAAAAATCTCGATAGTATTTCAGAATAATGGCCAAAACCATTAGATCCTAGAGCCATCACGAAGCTCAATGGGACAACTACCTGATATGTGAGAGATAGAAACAACGGTTCTAAAGATAGCAAAGGCTATGGGTGTAGTCAATGAAACCAAAGCCAGGAACTCAACAAACGTAGTTGAACAAGCAAAATTTGACAAACGTGACGGTGATGCAATTTCAATCCTAATATTTTGTCTAAACGACATGCAGCAAGTGCCAGATGTAAATTTTGCCAATTCAAAGTAGGTTTGGAAGAAATTAAAGTTCCTTCACTCTCAAACGAGTGGTTCCAGACAAAGATTTGATTTTTTGTTAATAGCGTTAACAGCTACGGCTGCACGGCAAAACAATAGCCAGACTGGCAAATCCAGTAGAACTTGGAGACATTATGATTCAAATGGTCGATGGAAGTGGACCATAGGACGGGAGGCAATGCTCCAGTTGAGTAATACAATCAACACCCCAAGGTCGATATATAGAAAAGCACAATTGACATTGTGCAAATGCAGTTTGACTAAATCTTCACAGAATTTATAGACAAAATGAAAAATCCGAAAGTCAGAAGTTGTTTTTCAAAAATTGTACAAGATCACAGGTATTGCTAAAAGTCTCTTATCGTACACGGGAAAATCGATACAGTTTTAATAATATACATATGTAAAACCTTACAAAATCATTAATCTTTTTTTTATTATGTAATACGAGGAAAATGATCGTATGATGTAAGCAAGAGAAAACAAATGGAACGTCCAAACCGTAATGAGTAGGGATTAAAAACGATCATAGAGATCATAATACTTCTGGTACCTTGTGGTATAATGTTATGCAATACTACGGTGTTATGTAACCATACAAGTTGAACCATATGTTTCAAAGTTTGGGAAAACCCGGAGTGCGGTATAATGTCGCTTGATTGCGAAGCATCATGTTAAAGAATGTGCTGTGAATTCCGATCGCA
>JAQGBH010005192.1:0-14854 GCA_034698265.1 Sminthurinus aureus | reverse complement strand
TTTCGACCTGAGGGTAACTTCAGTCTTTATCCACTTTTTAAAATTTCCATTTTCTGGTCAAAGTATCCAAAGAAAAATCATGATATCGAATAGCGATCAAAATCTGGTTGATGATTTTACCCATAGTCAATATAAATTCCGCTCACAATCAGATTGCAATTGAGTGTTGAGCGGGTTTATTTTACTTTTTCTTGCCTCCTTTTCTTCAAATGGGAACAGGAAACAGAACGGTGAATTGATATGAATTAGTATTGGCATTTAACATTGGCATTCACAAAATCACCCAGACAAATAACTATAAATTCATCAACTTTCCATTCCCCATTGTCTCTTCATTCTCCATCTAAAAGTGCATCATTTTGCATGCATAATCTAGAATCTAGAATCGCGGTTGGTGATTGCGCCTAGCTTTGTATCATGTACAGGTGTCTGTGTGTATGCGGTGAGATTTTCTCCCCGCACACATTTTCCTGTGTGCACATGTCACAGCTCACAGCTCATGAAACGGATAGAAAATAGAAATGCTGTAGAATGTAGAAGCTTCTGCAAAGAAGAGAGAAAAGAGAAGGCAACAAAGAAAACACGCTACAAAGATGCGATAGAGAAAATTGTAAACTGGGGATTCGCTTGAGCTTGCATTGACTTGTGTGTTGTGTTGATGCTTTGATGTTTTGATGTCTTCTCGCCAACCTCACCGCACGCAAGTGCATACCACCTCTTCAAATCTATAGTGGATATTGTATATGGAAAATATTTCTATGGATATACGAGCCATTTGACTTTGCTATGCTTTTTACTCTCCACTTCTCCTCTTCTGTGTGATAGTAGCCGGTTGGATGTTGAACTGGAAAAGAAACAGGCAACGAAAACGGAATGAATCCTGTCAGCTCCAGAATTACGAGTTTAAATAGGAAAGAAAGACAAGACAACAAAGGCAAATTTCCTCATTATCCACTTAATTACTTAGCTCACATTTAAACAATCGGATAACAAATAAAATGCCTTTTTAAATTTTGAAGAAAACAGAAGAAGAAGAAAAAGAGGAGCCAGTTTGACTAGTGAAGCCTCATAACTCATAACGTTGTCAATTTGGCTTAAGGCAATTTTCCTACTTCCGATTTTTCCACAGGATAAAACCCAAAAGCCTTTGTATCAAAAAGAGTGAAGATGAGTTTAAATGAACACGTGCAGTTTTTTATGCACGAAGAGTGAATATTGTGAATTGTGGATTGTGGATTATGGAATGGGATACCTCGTCTTCTGTCTTCCGTTCTCCGTCCTCCGTCCATTACTGTGCTTTGCATGTCTCCTAAATCCTCCAAAGTACAAAATAAAATAAAGTCAAAAATCCTCCCTTCGTGAGCATTTTATATCACCTAGAAAGCATAAATGATTTAGGCTCCCGATGCGAAGCAGAGTATAAGGATTTTAGATCCTGTCCGCCGTTACAGAACTACTGTAATGTATTTTAAGTGAGTTCCAAAAGTCACCGCTAGATGGCGCCAGTAACGAGTTCCAAAACTCGCCGCTAGATGGCGCCACTAACGAGTTCCAAAAGTCACCGCCAGGTGGCACTCTTAAATTGTCCACGGACGGACGGACGGACACGACGATTCCAATACTCTGCTTCGCATCGTAAAAATTACCCAAATTTCAACCTAGGTTTCCTTTTCCTCTCCTTTTTCCTTAAAACATCCACAATCCACAATGTTCAAAATTCAATATTCAATTCCATCCAGTACATAATATAAAATAATCCGCTTCATTTCCTGATAATTAATAATGACGTATTATTTAGTTCGGTTTTCAGTTCATAATTCATGGGCGCGAGGTACTACATAATACGCAATACACAAAATGTGCATACTTTACAGCTTACACTTAATTTCTCTCCATACTTGATACTTGATATCTACGTGTTGCTGTGAAATTTAGATGCATGCCGGAAAGTGGAAAAACAAAGTTTTCACTAATGCACCACAAACCCTAAAATCACCGCAACGTATACACACAGAATACAGAATACAGATTAGAAGTAGAGATAGACTGTCTGTCAAAAGTTTTTACCATGCCATTGTATCAAATCGAAAGGAAATAGGACATTCCCATTATACACTTTTACACTTTTAGCGTCTAGAGTTTAGAGTTTAGAGCATCGACCATCAAGCATCGAAATACAACAAAAGTCGTTAAAAACTATTATAGACGTTTTCTAAATCCAAATGGATGTACTTGGAGAAATTCTGAATTCTTACTATGCATCAGTTTCTACTTTCTACTTGCTACTTTCTATTTTCTAGTTGCTAGTCCGACAGAAAGAGAGTGAAATCAAGTTGAAGCATGCTCTTGGAATTGAAAATGAGAATGAGAACAAGTTGACTGTAGGAAATTGAGAAGAAAGTAGAGGCGAGGGACTGTGTCCTGCGATGCATAAAGGAACACTGTACGAACAATGTAGAGTGTAGAGTGTACAGGATTAAAGAGAATTTAGAATGCTGATGCCGATAATAATAATAATAATAATAATAATAATAGTAATGCTGATAGTACTGATGATGAAACATCTAAGGAAAAATACTGCGGCAAAGTGGAAAGGGAGAAACTGCTACTTTTTCATGGAAAATGGTTCATTATAAAATCTATATAGCTAAACTTTTTAATGTAATTAATGAAATGTCTCTGGCTAATCCGTAAAACGTAGCTAAAACCTCTAGGATCTAGAACTAGAAAAGTGTCAGTGTGCTGTATCGTATACCCTTTATCGTATGCACAAGTTTTTGGAGAGGACGTCTTTTGAAATTAATTATTTGGGAAATTCATCCTAATTATATCATTTCCATGCATGCAAAGTCGGAAAATGTTCCATACTCCATACTTTATATCATGCTTGGAGTGTCTAGTGTCTAGTGTTTAGTATTTTGTGTATTATCTACAATGTCCATAGTTTTCATAATAATAATGTGTAGTGTAGCGTTTACGGGATACGGGATACCGTAAGCAAACAAAGACACGGTAGATGTAGATTGTAGATGATTATGACATGGAAAGGACTGATAATCATATTATAACCACATTACCATTTTCTCTTGTTTCTTCTCTTCCTAGTGGCACACAATAATGTCTGGAATAGCGTGTTGTTGTTGTGTAAAACCGGAATTTGCTCTACCACAACGATTGAGCTCAGCCCCGTCTCTCCAGAGTGAAGAATTTATGCGCTCTCGTCGCTCTCTTCGAGATCTTCGTGAAGTGACAATCAATCCCAATGAAAGTGCTATTTCCTTAACTGTTCATCAGCCCCTCTATCCACCCGGCAGAATCATGCACATCGTCCGGAAAAAACACAAGAAAGACGAGTGAGTACTCTACACATTTATTCATTTACCATTAAACCTATTTATTCTAGATTCTAGATGCTAGATGCTAGAGTTGGGAGATAGTTACAAACTAACTGTACAAATTACATATACGTTTGCTAAATGATTAACCTACTTTCACCGCTCAAGTTTCCTTTGTCAATTTAGTCAAGGCACAAGATACATACTTGAATCCTCTCATCTGTAGACTGTACACGGTTACCTATTTCCTTTTTCCCTACGTAACCTAATTTTTGTACGCCACCTTCGTCTTCGTCGTCCTGTGTGTGCCTTCCGCCTCCCCGATTTCCAATTTCTGTTTCATCCGAATTTTCCACCGGATTTTGGAAGTCATTTAGTTTTTATTTCCTTTCCCAATAAAATTCAAAATTAACAGTGATGATTTTGGTTATGACTTCTGTTTTTTCTTGCTCCATCTTTCTTCATCCGTTTTTTTCAACCGCCTACATTTTTTTTTGCAAACTTTGAAAATTTTTATTGATCCAGAAACCGTCAAACTTCAAACGTCCTTTTCTTCAAATTTCCTGAATTCTATGGAATACGGAAAATCAAATCATCACTTTTTTATGAATGACGAATGACGAGTGCTGAAATATTTACAACATTTTTCCGTTTTCTGATTTTTACTGCGAATTTTTTCGAATCTCAAATCTCAAATGTTAGCATTACTTATTTATGCTTTGCTTTTTTGCGTGGGGTTTCGTTGGAAAATGTCATGTCATTTGTCTTATTTTTTAAAACTCAAAGATAATTTCCTCCAAAGTTTTTTATTGCGCGTATTCTAAATTCTAGATTCTAGATTCTATATCTTTTTTTCTGTCGTGTTTAAGCAAGTGGAATGTCGCTGTTGAAATTTGAGCACTTGAAAATTCAAAATAATCATGCACAATATAATAATATTATATTATGCACATGCATTTTATGGATAAATTTGTGAGCGTGGACAAATTTGGGCATAATATTATATCTCTTTCTTGCTTACACAAACGAATACTGCATTCACAGGAGACAATACGAGAATATTTGGAGGTGAGAATTTATTCTTGAAATTGAAACACAGAGTTGCGAATTGAAGCATGATATTTGTCCTGTTTTTTCTTTCCTTTTACTATTTATTATTTATTGAGTGTTCAGAGTTGAGTGTCAAAATATTATATGATTTATGATTGATAAAAGATATTAACGCTTGCATTTCTCAGTGAATTGAACTACTCACTTTAATTGGTTTGGAAGGTACATAAAAATTCAAGTAAAATATAATGACGCAGATTGAAACACAAGCAACTATTTTTAGGTAAAAAAAGAGATCTAAATGTCCTACTTTTGTGTTTATTTTTGTGCCAGCCTATTCAATTCAAATTATAAATTCACACATATATTGTTTTCTACTTTGTTATCCATTTCCTGGAATATTCCATTAAAATAATATTTTCTTATCGCTTTGGTCTGCTCTAACCAAACCTGTCAACCGATCTTGTCTTTTTCAAAAGTTTGGGGGTGCTTTTATTGTTTTTGTTTTGCTAATGGGAATAAAATTGCATTCTTTTGAGGAATGAGTTTTCACTTGTGCCTTGTGTCTTCGTTACATGTAGCATAATGCATGAGGCGTAAGACATGTTGTATAACGCTTTTGGTATTTGTTATTCGTATTAATCTAATGCCAATAAAATATCTACTATTTCAAGATGTTACTACACACTATACAGTTAATTTGTAATATAATACGAATAGAAAATAGAAGCTTTTAGCAGAAATGAGATGCTCACTCAAGTTGAGAGGTTTCCCTAGATTCTAGATTCTGGATTCTAGATTCTGGGTGAAATCGGAAACTCGGTTGTCCCCTCATTATTCTATCCTATTACCACAGTACAGTACCAAGTTCCGAGGAACGTAAGCTGAAAACTGACACTTTGTGTTGTGGTACACAGTAGAGTTTTGCAAATACTTGGCACATTTTGATATTTGGTAGCTGAGCTGGAGGATGCTCAAAGCTTAAAGTTAATGACAAATAATGATTATATATTTTTACATAATCTTCCTCATAATAATACATAATACATGTGTGTGTAGATTTCTGATTTCTGAGACCCTTTACAAAAACTGTGGTATTTGAGTGTGTAATTAATCCCTTTTGTAAACTAGAAACTAGCAAATGTACAATGGATAACGTAGCACAATGAGTAAAAATACTTGGAGTAAAATGACCATTGATCATGCAATGATTTTAAAAAGTATAATAATTATAAATAATATGTTTATTGGTTTTCCAGGAGACTTTTGAAGAAGGGAGAGCCTGTTTTCCAAGCTCTGTGGACCGAAAATACTGACTATGGTCAAGTACTCATTTCACCCGGTATGATCCAGGACCACATGCCCGACACTGTGCTTTCTGCTCTATCTAAAGTAAAACTTTGTAAACATTTATTACTTGTTCATTGTACATTGTGCATTGCACTGTTCATAATATATTATTTGACTTTTCAAAGCTTACAGAATCGTGCGCTTTTCATTTCTTGCGTCTTGTGTTTATCTCATAAAATGCTTAAATTCATTGTGCCTAATATTAATAATTATTTTACTTTTTACAATTGTTTTCAATGAACTTTCTCTTCTCGTGTGTCTGCTTTCACTTTTCACTGCATGCCTTGTTTGTTTGCCGTGTCTGTGGAATAGGTTACTGAGAGTAAAAACTGCTACATTTTTGGGGATACAATCCCTTGGTCATTTGAATATGTTTCTATCAAAGACATGAGTGTACGTCAAAGTGAGAATCAAGATCAAGTTGAACAGGAATCGGAAGGAGCTGCTGATGATAATAGTAAAACTGAAACTTCTTATTCTCCTCCGAAAGTTGATCTTCCGGGTGCAGTACAACACAAAAGCATCCATAGTGACAAGGAACATGGTGACTTTGGTAACTTTGATAATATCAGTAAAATAGTTATCAAAATCACTCCGCCGGATGAAGTAGAACAAGAAGAAGAAGAAGAACAAGGGGAAATTGAAAAGGATAATCAAAAAGACAAAGGGGAAAATGGTACAGAAACAACAATGGAAAAAGAAAAAGAGGTGGAAGAAAAGAAATGAATTGCCAATTTTCTTGCCATTTGACAACAAAAGTAATCTTATGCCTTTTTTCATCACGAAACACAAAATTATGGTCGAAATATTCGCATCTATTATGCCGAATGCCGAATGACATATGAGGAGTGTTTGTCTCAACTGGATACTGGATGAAAAGGTTTAAAGGGAAAAAGGTCTGATGACAAAATTAAAATATCACCTTCGACCTTTTTACACAGATCTAATTCCTTCAGTTTGGAGAAAATTGGAATTTTAACCCCTGTTTCTTGCATGCACACAACAAAATACAATAAAATATAATTATCTGTTTCGTTCTTTGTTGGCTGCATGACGCAAGCTTTTTTCATACCTCTTTCTGCTTCCTACATGACAATTTGTGGTATGACAATTTTAGTTGGCTAGATAAATTTTTTTTGTGCAAAATACAAAATACATTCAGTAGTTATAGTTAAATTTTTTATTGACTTAAAATTTAAACTTTTAAGTCCTGAACAAGGCCCTGAATATTTTTAAACTAAAGAAAATATGTCGGTGTGTTTTTTTAGGTGGTAAGCAGTCATGGTCCAGTCAAACCTCAACGAACTCTTGCTGCTAGTACCTCACCTTTGATGTTGTCCAGAGATTCCCTTGGCGAGGACTCGAATGCTAGAAACTCCTCGCATAGACTCTATTTGGAAACAAGTTTTGAGAATAGTAACGGAACGACACGAAAGACTTCAAAGACTTCATCCTCCTCCCACGATTGTAACCTACTCAATCCTAGTCCTTTAATAATTGATGCGGATGCAGAAGTGGAGAACAATGGGGAACTCACACCTACAAATTTAGATCTTACTAGGGAAATTCTTGCTCATTTAAATCTCAGTTGGGATTATGTAACAAACCTTCAGGATCGCTATCTAGAAAAGGAAGATCTTGCTCGTCGTCAACAACTACTACATGAACAACATGAACAGAATCAAAATCAGGATATTTATGAGTCAACGGATCCTCATCTCCGTCTTCTCGACTCTTCCACAGCAGCGGCTATAGTAGCTCGTCATGAAGCTGCTAGACATGCGAGGAAGGCTAGTTTAGGTAATAATAGTGTGAGCTCTGGTTGTGAGAGTGACTTAGGGAGTACTTTTAAGGAAATTTTTGGACCAGTCAAATATGAAGAATGGATGGCTCCATTGGCAAGTGAGTGCTATACTCATATCTAGTTTTGAGCCTTTAATGGAATATTATTTCTAATAACTAATAAAATTGTATTAAATGAAAATACTTTTATTTACATCTGTAATCTGTACATTTTTTTAAAAATTTTGTATATTATTACTCTAGGTCCAGAAACGCTATCAGAGATTAGTAGTTTGAGTTCGAGAGCAAGTTTTCTCCTCCCACGAGATCAGTCTCCTTTGATGCGGACGAAAGGTGGTGGTAAGAATGGGACGATGAGTTCTAGTCTTCATCGTTACAAAAATGGAAAAGCGAATGGGTGCGGCTTTGTTGGAATGGGTAGCTTTCACAATAATAACAATAATAATTCTCATCACAATCGAAGTTTTAGCTGTACCTATCCAACAGTCACTGCAGACGTGTCCATCATCAGCTCTGGCCTTTGTGATGAACCTCGTGATCCGAGTCCAGATGAAAGCTTTTACCGGAATGGGGGGACTCATCATCATCACCGCCATCAACATGATGATGACGATGGTGACTTTGAGAATGGGGATGACACTCCAAAAATTGGTAGAAATGGTCACAATGGACAAGATGAAACTTATTTTCTTCCACGAGGTGACAATGAGTACCACTACAAACACTGCTCTTTCAATACTGAAGAAATTCACATGGTCCAACAACATCAAAATCAAAATCAAAACTATGAAGAGGATGGGAATAATAGGACACCACCAACAAAAAGAAATGGAGTTTCGGGAGTTTATGAATTGAGGAGTTCATCCGAAATGTTGGATCCTTCGTCCATAATTACAATTCAATCCAGTTCAAATAACTCAATGTCAAATTCACCAGGGAATATTGAGGTAGAAGAGGAAGAAGAAGGGGCAGAAGAAGTTGAAAGAACCCGAAATATTGGAGGAGTACAGGAGGAGCAGGAAGAAGAAGAAGGAGAAGGTAGAAAGTCATCACATGATACAAAGAGAGTCAGTTTTAATCTAAAGAGAAAGTACGCTTCCAAAGATTCTGGTTGTAGTGTAAGTGATACGAGTTATCCAAATACTCCTCGATATGAACCAACTTATCCCATATTTTCTCATCAAGAAGAGTATGGAGTGCCCAGTTACAATGCTCCTCATTATACTTATTGTGGATATTCTCCTGAGGACTCTTCCAGTGAAAACGTTTCTAGATTTTCATACCCTCCTACATGTACAATCCAAACTTCAAACAATACATCAACCACAACTCCTCCAAACAGTACTTTCACTACTTCTTCAACGAGTAATAATACAGATAGTGACACTTGAAATATTTCCGGTGTACATCTCCAATAATTCAGCTCAAGGCTCAAAGCCACAGCCAAGGACAAGATGATAATCCCATCACTCACTAAAATACAAAAAATAAAATAAAAATAATAACACATAAGTACAGACACGAATAAAGTACTATTTCCGTTATGCTAATATACTACGATTATACATATGCTACATACATTATTATACACATTATGTGCAAACACACTCACAATTCATACTACGGTAGTTGTAATAAAAAGGACAGAACAAAAATAAAAAATATATAGAAAGTATAAAATATGTTATTACTAATGTAATAGTAATTTATATATAAACTACGAACTATACATAGTTACATAGTTATTTATTTATTATTGTTGATAAATAAACTATAATAATATATTATATGTAATATGTGTACTGTGTATAGTGTATAGATAATGTAAAATGTCTTTACATAATAGCATCTCTTCATCAACCTACCTCCAAAAACTGTTGTTGTTTAAAGTTTTTAAATGGTTCAGAATTTCAATCTCAAAAACCATATTATTTTTTCATTTTTTTATTAAGTGTCTGGTGTATATTTTCTAAGTATTACACGTATAATTCGGTATTCAGTATGCATTATGCATACACATAATAATTTCCTAAATGTATTAATAAAATTAAAAATCCTCCATTCGGGATGATTTTATATCGTCTTGAAAGCATAAATGCTTGAGGTTCCGGAAGCGAAGCTGACTACTAAAATCTTCTTTTTGCCCCAGCTTCAGAACTACTACTGTAAACTCTTACGAATTCTGAACATAATAAACTTGTCCACTTTTTTTGAAAAAGTGTCCGCTAGATGGCGTCACTGTCGAGTTGACAAATTTTCCCGCTATGTGGCGCCAACTTGTCGACGCTAAGCGTACTCAAAGTGGATACGGACAGACAGACACGAGGATTGCAATAGTCAGCTTCGCTTCCTAAAAATTAAAACTGAGATCAATTGTTACAAACAGTACATTGTAAGTTGTATTTTAGCACGTCTATAAGGTCTAACACATTAAGAATAATAAAATACATATATTATATTATAAGATTGTTATTCTGTAAATATTTTTATCATCTACAATCTACAAGATCTAATCAATAATCAATAGATAACTGAATATAACTGAACGATTCCCACGAACAACCACGAATCTCGTTTTTGAGCTCTCATTTATTAACATGTAAATACTATGGAAACAAAAACGAGATTCGTGGTTGTTCGTGGGGATCGTTCAGTTATATGTATGTGTTATAGGAATGAATGAAAGTACTGAAAAATATTATTACTTCCAATTTTTTAAGACACATTTTGTATAATAGAATGAAAAATGAAAAAGGCAATATTCTTCGTCAAAGGAAATTTTTCTTCCACAAAAACACTGAAAACAAAATAATATTATAATTTACTCATAAAAAATAATCACGAGGATTTTCTATAATATATTTTCTATATTATATTTGCCCACTGAGTGCCAGTACTGTATGACGTCTAACCATTTTTTCAAATGTGTATGAAAAATACAAACAATAATATTTACATACATTCATTAAATACAATAATAATATATATTAATATTATTTTTATTCTTAATTTTTTACACGTGTAATAACATATGTACTGTTATTTTTGACGGCTTTACTTTTTTATAAATAATATACACAACATATGTACAACTTTCACACAATCTATCCAACGATGAAATCACATAAACCATAAACCTTGTAGCTTCCTACTTGTATAAGTATAAACGACTCAATTTAAAGGTATTTAAAGGACCTAAAATGGACATATAACATAACATATTAATATGCATGTATAAGTTATTCATAAGTACTGGAAATTAAGAACCACACGAGAAGCTAATATATAGACATGCATAAAATAAGTTTATTCACGGTTTATTTACTCATTGTATATATATATACACATTTGTAAGGACGCTTAATACAATTTACCCAAAGTTATTGTAAGTTTTCGTAATCCTAAGAAGAATCGATAAAATCTATAATGACATGCATTTTACTCATTCTTATTGTTGCTCTGTTTTTCAGTGAAACACTAAAATATTTGCTAGTCTCACTATTTATTGCAGTTAATTTTACATCTATATATTATATTGGTTTAAAGTACCATAACTTCTATTTTCTATTTACGTCTGTATTCACAGTAATCATTATTGTTATTAAGTAGTTTTTGAAATGCATTATAAGAAGTGAATGAATCCATAAAATTTGATTTATTTTTCATCATTCTTTATGAAAAAGAAAGAAACGTGTGTTTTGTTCAGTAATTTCTAAGAATTTAAACAGCACTACAAGTTTAATCATATTATGCAGTGTATTATTATAATCTAAGCTATTATTGATATGACTAGAAACAAAAATTTTCATTCCATCTCAACTTTTATAAAAATTATTATGTAATAAGTAATAATATTTTCTTAGAGTACCTAGAATATTATGTTGTCTACATACAAATTAAATTATTCTATAAGAATATTTTACTCATCCTTGTTAAATAAGTTATAAAATACGAAACAAAAAAAAATAAAGTTGAATAATATTAATAAAACGACAACACAAAACTTAGTTAAAAAAGTTTGAAGGATTTATTTGCCATTTGCTGATGAAGGACAATTAAACGGAGACAATATATGTTTTGGCATTATATACCTAGTACTAATCAGTACTTTTACATACATACTTGTCCAGTTTTTTCATTCTCTCATGACTCGTTTTTCATGATTTTGCGTATTGAAGCATATCCAGATATCACAAAGATTCCCTTGATAAACCCCACCAATTTCAACGAGCCAGGCACCCAGAAAAAATTTTTATTTTGCTTTTAGTTGGGAAAAAATTAAACCGAAATTAAAATTGTAGGTTAAATTGGGATTGGTGATGTTGTGAGTTTAATGTAGTTTGTTTTGAGCACCGATAACTTTATTTACTTTCATAATGATTCGGTGCTTCACATTAAAGCTCTTGGAGCCTATAAACAAAACAGTTACAACAAATAGTTTACATTTCCAACGTGCTAATTATAGTTTTTCAACTAGAATATCAAATAAAACCGATTCAAGACCTACCAGTTGTACCTCAATTAGTATTTGTACCACTAAATTTTTAGCTCCAGAAGTTTTGCTCACCGGTTTTACACGTTCAAATACAAGTTTCTTCAATAAATGTATGTTTTTTGTCATCTCTACCCTCTATTTTATTAAAAATAATACAATAACATTACAATCATTTTTGATAGTACCATAGTTTTTGTATAGCATTTTTTACGTAAAAATATTCATGGATTTAATGATGTTGACTTTTTTATACGTATATTTACAGTAACTGCTGAACAATTATGGAAAGGTTGTACGAGTGTAAGTAATGCTGGTAAGAAGAGGGGAAGAGGAAAAGGAGCCGGGAGAAAACTCATAAAGGATCTTAATAGAGGACAAATTATAGGAGTTGGTAAGATATTATTATTCTTGTCGATGAAAAAAGTGTAGTTTTTTTAAAATAAATAATGTATTCTTTGAATGTATAATAACAATTATTAATATGTATGATTACTATATTTGCATTGTACGTTTTTTTTGTTTATAGGTAAAGCTAATATTTTATGGCCTGGATTAAGTGCACCCGTAATTCGAGGTAAAGAATTAATTGAACAAGTACAGTTGCCACCAGACCCCGAGAGGGAAGCAAAATTACAAAAACTTCGTGATCAAATGGGACGATTCAAAGCCTTGAGACTCAGTCCATTAGAAAGAGGATGGTCTGGTGCTAAAATGCACGGAAGAAAAGTTGGTCCGCCAGATCCCATAGGACAAGATACTTTCGAGGGTTTTGACACTGTTATTTTAGAGATGAAAACAGTTACAAACATGGATGGAAACATTGGAAGAATCAAACGATTTAGTTGTGTGACTTTTACGGGGAATAAAAATGGTTTGGGTGGATTAGCATTGGGAAAAAGTCCTGAAGGTAGAGCAGCTATTAAAAAATCAAAAAATCGAGCTGGGCAAAAATTATTATACTTTCAGAGATACAGAAACCATACAAGTAAGAAAAAGTTCCTTTAAAAGAGTTCAAACTTATAAATACGTTATTATTATTTTTAAATTCCTAATGAATCTATAATATAAAATATCATGTTGTAAAAATCTAAGGTTTTCTAAAAAAAAAAAAATGTTCTATATTTCGTTTTACAGTTATGCATGACTTTTTCACACAATTTGGTCAAACGAAAATCTTCTGCTATAAAAAACACGAAGGATATGGATTAGTTGCTCATCGTGCAATCAGAGCCATTTGTGAATTAATTGGAATTAAAGATATTTATTGTAAGATTGAAGGATCAATTAATGTTCAACATATAGTCAAGGGTTTTCTTCTTGGATTATTAAGACAAGTAAATTATTTTCACACATTTGTCAAACTCTTATCAAAATTTGTTCCATTGTGGTTAATTAAGCAACTGTAAACAACATAAAATCATCATAATATATAACATATATATCATAATATTTATTAATTATTGTTTTGTTTTACTGATTTTTAGAGAAGTCATCATGAACTGGCAGATTTAAAAAAATTAATTTTAGTTGAACAAAGAGAAGAAAACTCCAATCTTCCTACTGTAGTTGGAATTCCACAAACTTGTCGATCAGAAGATGAGATCATTTCCGATGAGACCATGGACTTCAATCAAGTATAAAATCATGATAAAATGGAACAATTCAACATATTTCTATAATGAATCTAGATTTATGGTTCTTGATAGTGAATAGACGCTTACAGCTTACAGTTACTGTATATATGGTGTAGATATGAGACACTGATGTTGTATATTTTTATACTTAGGTTGCAATGGATGACAGAGTTCCTTTGAAAAAGAAGAAATATGTACCATTTTATACAAAACTACCATCCTATCAACGACATTTATTGAAAACTTTATGGAGGAGAAATCATTTTGATGTAATATTTTTTTCTTTTGCTTTGTGATTTAACAAAACTATTATGGTCCTTCGTGAAATTGGAATTTTCATTCTTCATTCTGTATATAAGTTTTTTTTTGTTTAACATTTAAATTGGATGGGGAAATTATTTACTGTTGTTTTAATATTCACATGTTGTTGTTTTTTTGTAGTTGAAAGTAAAATTACTAGCAACTTATGGTGGACGACTCCCAAGGTCTCATTTGACTGAGAAATATCCTGAATGTAATGCAGAGTATTTCCTTCTATTGGGTAAGAAGAAGAAAGAAGAACAAGCTGCCATGGAATAGTCATGATAAAGATTATCTTATTATACAATTTTGATAATAATATAAAGCCATTGCAGTTTTTCTTGAATGTTTTTCTTTGTAATGTTCATATTATCTCTTTTTTTTTGTTGATAAATAATAAATTATCATAATAATTACCTTAAACTTTAAATGAATGAAAAAGAAGAGTTGCGTATTTGCATTTGAATGTGAGTTGACAAACCGTAAATATCGTTAAAAATGGACAAAATCAATTATTCTAGTTTTGCAAGTTTTTGAACACAGGTATTCAAGGGTTCTACGTTCTACAAAAGGTATAACTGTAGGATCAAATTTACCTTATGTATCTATGCGTTTATTTGTGTACACACATATATATAATATATAATAAATATTATATCTTATATCTAACAAGTAAAAACGCCCGTCAAATGACGGGAAAAAATCTGTCTACAAAATCCGTATCCGATAGCTCAAAAGTCTTCACATTTCAAAGTTTCACCATCCTTACACCCAGTTATTAGAAACAAAATCTGAATAGATTGTACCCTAATCGAATTTGTAGAGTTGCTTCAGCTCTCGACATTTCTTTAATTGATGTGTTCTCATAAATATTGCTGTTTTTTCTA
>JAQGBH010005191.1:0-14854 GCA_034698265.1 Sminthurinus aureus | reverse complement strand
GATTTTGACCTGAGGGTAACTTCAGTCTTTATCTACTTTTTAAAATTTACATTTTCTGGTCAAAAGTATCCAAAGAAT
The DNA here is from genome assembly GCA_034698265.1 of Sminthurinus aureus. Lineage (NCBI taxonomy): Eukaryota > Metazoa > Arthropoda > Collembola > Symphypleona > Katiannidae > Sminthurinus > Sminthurinus aureus. The sequence goes on along the minus strand of JAQGBH010005191.1, from coordinate 14,776 downwards.
AACAAATAACCACGGTTTTGCTTCGGACGGATGTTACGTTGTCTTCCACGCTCAACGCGCAACCAAACCAAACCAAAGCAAACTCGGAAAGGTTGACAAAGAAATTCAAGTAGAATTCAGTAGAATCTCATATTTTATTCCGGTGCGTTTGTGCTCTTTGTTTAAGCGATATCTCCATTTGTTGCAAATCGCTTTACCTGATTTCAATTTTGAATTTGGTGGCCAAGGCAGTTTCGAGTGAGAGTCAGAGATACAAAATAAAAAGTACTTTTGTTCCCTCTCAATAATATTTACTACCTTTTAGTCATTCTGACGCAAAAAGGAGTCTGGCATTTTTAAAAAATTCATCATCAAGACGGCGACTGAATTAAATGAGAAATTTTAAACTGACAGACCGAAGAAATTGTGAGACAAGTAATGTGAAAAATCCCAGATCCCTGTAGTTACGAATTCCAGCCTTGCTCACTGCTTCAGAGTATTTCTAAACAGTCCCGCTTACTGCGTATAAGAATACGACTATGCCTTGTTTTCTCGATTTTTAAAAACCCTTGGAAACACGGCAAAAAATTCGTAAATTTACGTCATTATCGTAAATTCATGACAGAAAAGCCGTATCATTACGGCTTTTCAACGACAACTTTGAAATCAAACGCTGACCCCATTCCTTCATGGATTTTCATGATCTGGACATCATAAGAACGCTAATTTTTTACTTGATTTTTCCTCCGCGACGATTTTCATAACACATTGACTATCATATTACATGCATTATATATCATATTTTACTTTGAGGTAATGGATTTGATATCTACTGTGTGAGACTGTAGTGTTTTGTCAAAGTACTTTGAACTTTGATCATGTCAAGGTTCAAAGCAAAATGTTGTACAACACTTCATGACGAGACTTTTGAGGAGCTTAAAGGAGTCAAAGATGCATTATGCAGCGCAATAGTTCCTTTCAATAGAAAAAGTCATGTCCCTCCAAATTTATTCACGTACTTGAAGAACAATAGAAAACGTCTGGTACTCCAGAGAAAGCACAGAACCCAGCTTTTCTTCAAAAACCAACCCAAAGTTACCGCCCAAACGACCATCAAACTGATTGGAATAGAATTGAGCAGAATTGCAAGTTTCCAGCAACAACGTGCAATCCAAATCACAGTGACTCGTTGACGACTCTTGAATTAGCAACTTTGACATTTTTTCTCACAGTAAAATGTGCAAAAACTCTAGAACAATGAACAACCACGGACCATCATTAAAGTGCTTTACTTGTACAGTTCGAGTGCAGTGTGACTCATCTACTGAATTATTTTCAAGTGAATGGCTTATTGTCAAAAATGAACAGGGTTATAAAACTCAGATTCTGCAAAAGGACATAAAAGCTAAGAGTAACGAATCAAGATTCCTAAGTTATGGGTGAATAATGGTTTTCGGAGAAAAGCAAAGGAGTCAACTGTTCAAATGTTTAGAGTTTAGACATTAGACATGGACGTTTGGGACTCAAAGCTTTCTTTTTACTGCCGATTGTACAATGACTTGCGACCGGCGTTTACAGCTATTTAATTAAAATTCCTAGAAAATGAGACAATTCAACTATTTACTATTTGCTACAAGTGTAAGCCCGTGGTGCCCTTCGGACACAATCAGTCTAATAGTTATGGTTTTCGTTTCTCGTATGCAGTTTTTTGTAAAGAAAATACTTTGCAGAATATACAGAATTTTTAAAAAATCTGAAGAAGTTTATTTATTCAACTGACTGCTGGCTGCACACTACACACAATTAACAATGATAAAATGATGCTATAATATTTATTTCTATTATTTGTGTAGAACTCTATTTCTTGATGTTCGGTCTTTAAAGGTTCTCTGAGCTGTGACTTCGTTCTTTTTTAGTTTAGTTTAGTTTAGTTTAGTTTATTGATTGAAATCATTCAGAAAGTAGTATCCTGGTTTGCATGATTCAAGTATAGATAAAAAATAAATACATACATGACAAATTATAATATTTATCAATAATCAGTAATATCGGTCATAAACATTTCAATTTTAAATAAATAAATATATATACATCAGGTAATTCTTTCATTTATAATATATGAGCATAATTTTTCATCCAATTTCTTCAAATTTTAATCAATAGATTAATAATCAGAGGGTGGAGAATTCCACAAATGACTAGCTCTGAATAAAAAAGATTTTTTGAAAGATGCACTATGTTAAAGGTTATATGTTTTGTCAAGTAAAATATTACACGCTGTTCTGGTTGTTTTTCTTTTTTAATTAAAACTAAACATAGATACAAGAAATTTTAAATGTACAAAGAAAGACGGATCAGGTAAAGCTTGTACAAGTTTTTGTAGCCAAAGGATTTTGTAGGTTTACTTAAGTGTGAAGTAGTTAATATGTTCATATACAGATAATATATTAGTTTTTTCTAGTAGGTCACATTCATTATAACTACATTTTTTATTTTTATACTTTTTCATCAGTTTTTGAGGTAAAGAAAAATTTAGAAAATGTTATTTATTTTATCTTGTATATTCTGTAGTTCCTTTTTACTTCTAACTCCCCATATAGGCAGGCAAAAATCAACAACAGATAAAATATAAGCTTTAAGTAATATACAAAATACACAAAAAGGAAGGTAACGTTTTATATGATTGAGAGCTCCAATTGCGGAGCTGACTCTCTTTTTACATACATATAATGACTATTAAAGTTCAGATTACAATCCAATATAATTCCCAAGTATTTGAAAGTATAGACTCTCTCAATTTTATTTCCATTACATATTAAAGAATTGCATTCGTTTACATTATCATGGGCTTTATGAAATAACACACTTTTCTTTCTTTCTTCTTTTTGTAATTCTTCTGTGTATATAATATTTTATGAAATACTATGCATGATAGTGTATAGAGAATAAAAGGAAGTTATACACAAAACTTTATCTATTACTCAGCTTAAGAACAACAAGAGGGATATACTCCAAAGCCCTTTACATGATTGCTTATGCTACTTTAATTCTAAAGTAATATACTGTGTATAATATAATATTATGTGTATTTGTGATGGATTATTTCAAGGGAGACAAGAGACATCTCTTGTTCTCTTGAACAGTCAATAATAAATATCTAAGCATACGTGCAATGTGTAACGTGTAGCATACATAGTATGAAAAGTGTGTGGTGAGCAAAAACGAGATTGTGTTTCAGATTTTATTTGTAATCCTATTCATACTTTGATTTTTCATTCTTCCTTTTCCTGTTTACGTTCTCATAATACTATGTCATGTTGTGTGTGTAATATGTCATGTGTCTAATTTTTAATATATATTTCTAATAGTCTGAAGTTGGACTGGCCGCTGGCTTTGCAATTCCATCGACATCTTTAGCTATCTCATTAATGTATTCACCAGAATAAGCAGAACAACCATCTTTATCTGCCGTTTGAACCTGAATTTGAACAGATGCGTTGGATTCGGATTTTGGTTTGGATGTCAATTCTTTATTCTTGGATTTCCAAAACGGGAGTTTGTTCATCAAACTTTGAACGGCTGTTGTTGTTTTCCATTGCAAAATCATTGCTCCCTTGTCTTCAACCCAGATCCGAATTTGGCCCAAAATTTTTTTTAGATTGACCTTGATTTCAAAGAGAAACGCTGTTGCGGGGAGAATGAGAAAAAGGAGCCAAATTAAAAAGACGAGATGAATATCTGAATCTCGAAATGAAAGTGGTTTGAAGTCGGCGATAGATTCGTCGATGAATTCTGTTGAATTTCTCCAAATTTGTCGATCCCGATGAAATTTGACTTGATCCCATTTTTCCCACCACCAAAAAATTCCAGAGCTCAGCAGAATTTTTAACGGGGCCAAAATCAGATCCGGCACATTTTTTAGCCCGCCCAATTCAATGCCAAATCCGCGTATTTCTTGAACCGCTTCATCTTTTTCTGATTCATGTCCATTGTGAACAAATTTCATGTTGAGTTGTGGATGAATTAGCATCTGCAGCTTGAAGTGATTCCAGTAGCAAGGAAAATCTTCAGTTTTTGTCATGAAGACGGTTTTTGGGTGTCTCAATTTATTTTTGATGAGATTTGGGAGTTCTGAGGTGCACGTCGTATTCTGACGAGTCCCGACAAAGAAACGCCTATAAAGTTGTTGACACGGCTGGAATTTCTGACAGCCCGATTTTTCAAAAGAAAGCTCCATATTTTCTCGAGAACACAGATTGTAGCAGTCAACTCGTTCTTTGTAATACTTACCCGCTGTGAGCCTGGAACTCAGAAAGGCCGGCAGCTTATCAACAGTCTTCCAGTCAACATATTGTTTGAGGTTAAAAATTGCAGGGATAACTTGGAGTTTCGTTGGACATTTCCAATCCATTTGCGTGTAGTAGACGAAGAAGCTGCCATCTTGAAGAAAATCCATCGAACTGCTCCACTTCGGATCACTTGCGAACGGAAAATCCAGTGTGTAGTCACTTTTTATAATCCCGAGATATCCATTAACCAAAATTATGCTCATCATGAGCCAAACGCCCAAAATCAGGCGAATCGCTCTCTTCCACCCATTTTTGATGAAGTTTTGCTTGATTTGGTGGATTTTGACTCCTGGAGGAATTTCTTGACCATGTTGATCCAGCAGAATCCTTAGGATCCACAAACAGAGTTCGGACAGTATCTTCCAGATACTCGAATTTGGACTTTTGACAGTGTCTTTTGGATTGTTGACCAAAACAAGAAGCAGGAGAACCGCGACGGTGATCACCATGGAAAGAAGCAGCAGGATCCAAACCTCCTTTTGAAACGGCGTCATGTAGATCTGCAGTGTACTCTTCAGTTTGAAGACGCTGTCACTTGTGATGAATTTGTAGCTGTTAATACCGGTCCAAATCCACATCTGCGGTTGACCAACTAATTCAGAATTGGAGGTTCCTGACCATATTCTGACTGATAATTTAGTGGATTCCCAATGATTGGAATAAGTTGAAAAGTCCCAGCTGTCGTTGACAGCACAAGTCAAGAAATGTGTCATGGTGTTTTGTAAATTTATTGGCGCAGCAGGATCAGCTAGAGTTTTGAAGTGGGATTTCTTTGACTTTTTCCCTGATTTTCCTGAAAAGGATTGTCCGATTTTCCTGTTGTTTTCGAGGATAAAGGAGAAACATGACTTTTCTGTAGAATTTCTAGGACATGTCAATTTCTCCGCCAGTTTCTGATTAAGGATGGTCAAATGATCCGCAAGCCACACGTCAGAAATTCCCACTCCCATTTCCATTTCATAGGTCGATTCTTGATTTTGACCTGTCACCGGAATTGTTATAACAAAAGAAGGTAAAACTAGTAAGTGGTTTTCGAAACGGTATTTCTTCAAGTAACTGGAGAAAAAGAGTTGAGGGAAATTTGAACTGATGCGATTGTTTTTCTCATCTGACTCGAAACCTTTCATCTCTAGGACGACATTTTCTTGATTTGAAATTTCTAAAAACAAGACGGTGAATTTTGCTCGTAACACTCCCCAAAAACACCGAGAACCGTACGGGATGGGACAAAACATGACATTTTCCATGTACTTTTCCATTTTACCCCGAATTTTGTCAACCCTTTGTAGAAACACGTTGTTCGTTTTTTCCTTGTTGTTGTCAAGTTCATGTTGATCGGATGTCAGTTGGTTCAAGGGCCAGTAAAACAAGTTGATGAAGCAGTGAGAATGTTTTGCACTGGCTGCTAAACTCAAACCGTCACTCAAGTAATTTCCATGGCTCCACCAGTCAACATTGTCCATGTCATGTAAAAGAACTGGGATTAGAAAATTCGAATCGAGTGACTTTGAGCCGATTTGAGCTGCCAACTGAATTTCCTTGTCGTTTAGCCGTTCGCCCGTGATTTTTTCACCAATATAAATCCAACAGCCAGTTTTCGCCACGTCATCCAAAATTGAGGTCAGATGGACATTTATCAACGTCGTCGGCTCAATCGGCGACCTTAAGGAAATTTCCTTACCGTTTCCACTTTGAATTTCTTGGGTAAAAATTGCCGAGATTTTAAACTGCAGAATTATTATCAACCCAAGGAAAAATTGTAGTCGGAGTGTCGCCATTTTACTTTTGTCTGGAAAATGGTGAACAAGGACAAAATTTGGATTTTCATAAGTTTTTCTAAGGAGTATCTGGAAAATAGACAATGGTTTTTCTTCGTGTTCAATGTTCAGTGTTCAGTGTTCATGTTCGTGTCTTATTTTGACTTGACGTGGACTCTCTTTATTGGCTGATTCAAAATTAGGTCAAGCTTTTTGTTTAATTCAAGTTGGTCAAGTTCGTGTTACTGCGGAGAAAAACGTCAGTTTTTGTACGTGTTTCTTTCGAAAAAACGCGTCAATATAATCAATCACTCAAATATTTAGAGGTAACATCGACATTATTGATTATGATATTGCAACTGGAGTTTTAAAAATTGCAACCAATTTATGCCTAAAACAAAACGTCGACGTCAATGCCCGTGAGAAATTTCAGGATAATTCAAAGGCGATTCATGGAATTTCACAAATTTTGTGTACCATACAAAAAACATGAATAAAATCGACAAAATACAAATTTTTAAATCGGACTGGCAGCTCAAACCTGAAATTTCAACCAGAAGCCAGAACCAGAACCAGAATTCATATGTATAATTTGGTGGTTTCTAAGACACTCCTTTGGTAATTTTTTCTACCATTTTCAGTTCATGGAGAATAAATCCGCCAAGTTTCTCTAATATTTTACATGTCGGAAAAAGAGCTTTGTCCACGGTGAACACAATTACTTGTTTCTGGTCTTTGTCTTCATAGATATGCCACAATTCTGTACCTTTTCGTCAACCAAAATCAAATTCTAAATTTCAGTTTCAAACAGTTTTACTGTACAAAAAAATGCTTTGAAACCTCAACATAAGAACATGGGAACTCTGCAAAAGCTTTTGTGAATTTAAAACCGGAATTCAAGTATTTTTAGACTCATATCTCAAGACTCGTGTCAAAAGGAATGAAATTTATGCATGATAATATTTTAACCATGTCCAATACCATTTTAATTGGATTTTAAAAATTTGTCACCAAAACTCAAAGCTCAAAACTCAAAACAAATTGTTACTGAAAATTATCCGGAGAATTCAAAAGTCTTTTACTCGCATTTTCCAAATTTTTTATTACACAAGAAACATAAATAAAACCAACAAGATACAAAAATTTCAATTTGAATGGCACTTGGAACTTTAAACGGAGTTCATTTGTATAATTTGGTGGTTTCCATGACAACCTTTCGGTAAATGTTCTAGCATTTCCAGTTCCTCCAGAATAAATCCTCCAAGTTTCTTGAATATTTTACCCGATGGAAACAGACTTTTGTCAATGATGGCGATAATTCTTTGACGGCCGCTCATCACCATCGTCGAAATTCCAGTTCCTAAAAATTCCAGCATTTTTTTACAACTATTTTAATACATTTTTTATGCTGATTGTAATTCAAATTTCATGAAACTGGACATGAAAAATTACCCATTTGTCCAGGCGGAAGTCCAAAGTAAAAAGCGGAATCGCTCACTTTTGCTCCCATAAATTGAGGGATGCTCAACGGCCCAGGAAAAAATGAGGCACAAAGCGTATTTTGGAGTTGATTGTAAAAGAGTCGCTGGAACCACAAGGGAAAATTCTGGAGAAGTGGAGCAGTCATTGGAAATGCGAGTGGAAACAAGGAGCTCTGCTTCTCCCCAAAATCACTCACGATTTCTTGGAGTCTCAGACTTTGATTCTCCGTTCCAATTGGCCATCGTACAAAAATTCCCGTCCTAAAATTTCAAAATAATCCACTTTTTACCTTCCCAATTTTACCATAGAGTTTTTAAATCTGTTAAAAATAACAGTTTCTATTTCTTTGGTTACCCGTGCAATCGAATTCCGCCGGGATGATTCGGCAGCGGGAGAACCTGAAACGCGGTCATTTTCTGTGGTACACTTTGTCCCGCTTCTTCCATCACTCGCCGTATGGCACCAGAAATTGCACAAGTCAAAATGGCGGAATAACTCACGCCCAATTCATTTTTCAAGGATTTGATTCGCTCTACAGGAAAAGATGGCGACACGCTGGACCAATATTCTCGACATAGTTTTTGCCGCGTGTGCCAAGGATTTCTAGAGTTATCGTAGGTGTCGAATGATTCGAGGTATGCGCGTGTGAGATCGTAGGGCATTTTTAGCGGGACTAAAAGATGGCGGCACCTGGATATTTTGGGTGGCGATGGACTGGACATTTCAAAATGTTTGTCCTGGAGAAGATCTTCCATGAGAAGTTTAAGCCAACCGTAGCCATCGCCCATCGCGTGATGAAATCGAATCTAAATAAATACAATTTTTTTCTGCAATTTCAAATACATTTTTATTTTTAGTAGAATTTTTTTTGAAAAAAAAAATCAAAATCAAAATCAGAACTTACGATGACACAAGTTTTTTCAGGCTCAATTTGCTGCGTCTCATTTCCGTTTGGTTCTGAATTTTCTACAAAATTCGGGATGAGTAGAAATTCCCACGGACTGAAATCCTTTTTCCAGGGCTCGCTCAGCAACTTTTCGCAAATTTCCTGGACTTTTTTACGATCAACTTTTTCACTCTTGTGATTTTCGCTTTTCGAGTCAAAATAAAATCGAGCGTGTTCATCTACATTGAAATTTTCCTCCCATTTCCAAAAATGAAACCCCATGAAATTTGTCCAGGTCTGTCGAAGTTCGGGGTAAAATAAATCTTCTTTATTTTCATTTCCGTTGTCGTTTTTTCGTTTCTGGAGAACTCTGGAGATGAACTTTTCTCGGGCTTCTTCCAGTGGAATCGGACCGTTTAGAATGAGTTGAATCAAAATCGTCAATTTTGGCCTCTCTGATTTTCCCTTAAGAGCAAACAAACTGAGTCCAACCGGCAGAATCGAGGTTAAATCCGGACGAAAACAGGACGCCAAAATCTCCACAAATTTCCGATACACAAAGAAAGTTAGTGTGAGCAACAAGAAGAAAATAATTCCAAATGGGAGGAAAATCTCGGAGGCGAGTGCGAAAACCTCGATGAAAATCCTCGTCCATTTTATTGATTTTTGATTTTTAATTTGCATTATTTGTTTTAAATAAACTGTGTAAAAAAATCACAAATCACAGGAAATTATGCAGCTAAAATTTTGCAGGACATCTGATGCAGATTTTTGCACGTCTGATTGATTTTCATTTTAGACTATTGGACAAAAAGTTATGCGTCGTTACGTTTTGTCGCTTCTTGTACTTTATCAGTCTGTTTCGTGTTCGTTTGGCTTTGGCTGTGAATAATTAAATTTGTCATGGCCAATAATTTTCAAGTGGAGGAGAACTCAAAATAATCTAAATAGCATATAATCACGTTGGTTGACTATTGAACATTGAAAATCTGCAGCAGAAAATGCAAATTTATGCAGAGAAAACGTCCATTTGTATGCAAATTGGGAATGCAAGTGCTCGTTTGAATTATTTGTATTTGTTTTGCTTTTGTTGACTCTGGATTCTGGACGAGTCAGCAGTCGAGAGTCGAGAGTCAACAGTTTTAATGTGACTATTTTATCTATTATCAGTGGTCAACAATCAACAATAAATGCAGCAGAGTTTAGAAACCAGAAACGGAGAACGAGTTTGATGGAAAAGAGGTGCAAAAAATGATTGGAGTTGGTGTGAATTGTGGATACAAAGTTAACATGCACATTTTCTCACGCTCCTTTTTATTCACCGTTTCTCCGTTTCTGCTCCTCATGAAAAAGTAGTAAACAAGACATTGAAGTTTGTCTTTGTCTGTGACTTTTTTTAATGATCTGTTTCTTTTTTCTGCTGCTTGATCTGAAAAGGTGAATCCATGTGTTTTAATTGTGAGTTGTGCATATATATAAACTGAGAATCAAAACCTGTTTTGTTTATTTTTCGTCGCGACTCTTGACTCTTGACTCTATGACTTGTTGACTATTTGAGTATTTTTCATAATGTCTCTGTGTGTTTGTGTGTAAAATTGGCATAGCGCAAGACTCAAGACTCAAGAATCAAGAGGAAATTGTGCATTTTTAATTAATGATTTCAACGGCCACCATCAAAATAAAAACGCCAAATTGCCGTTTGTGATTAAAATAATTAAAAATTGAACCAATAAAATGCATACTCATTTTTATTTTTATGTCAATCAATTATTTTCTCTTGTGTAGTTTTTCCATCCTGCGGATTTTTGCCATTTTCAAGCCTCACCTTTAAACTCAAAACTCAAAACTGAAAAAGATTAAAAAAATGATACAGATTCTCTGGCTTATCAAAGAAAGAAGGAAAAATTGATTTTAAACAAGAGAAATTATCATTTATTTTCAAAATAAAAGTAGTAAAAGTGGACACTTTGTTTTGTTGGAAAATGAACAGAGAGAAATTCATTTTGATTTACTTTGACAGAATATAAAATATTTTTGAAGATTGTTGGAAGAACGTCAAAGTCAGAGTCAAAGCCAAAATCAAAGTTACTGATACGGGAAATTCCATTTGGTAAATAGCAGAAAAGGGAAAAGCAGGAGTAGAGAATTTAATTAACTTGACTGGATCGGCATCGGAATTGGAATTGGAATGTACTGGAACAGAACAAACGGTTAAAATATTCAATGAATAATTCACAAGATTTGGCCGAGTTAATTAAAATGTGTTGTGTGTATCCTTTTGTTTCTGGGCACCCGGAAACCCATCGCAAGGCTAGTCCAACCCGGAAGGAAACTACTTCGCGTGGCTGCCCTACTTTATACTTTCTACTGTCTACTTGCTCCTCACATTTCACCTGTACGAACTGTGTGTGGGTTGTAAGTTCATTTGAATTTTCATTAGAAAATCCGAATTCAAATCCAGTTTAACAGTTCTTGAGTCTTGAATCCATTCCAATTTACCAAACCGTGTAGTTCAACAACAGAAACAAATCCAGCTCAGCGTGAAACTTGGTTTAGATAAAACGTAAAATTTCCCATAATTTTGAATTTTAGTGCAACCCCGGACTAAAGTTTGGCTCAAGTCTCAAGTAAATAAGAGGCCAACATGGAGAAAGAAAATGGGAATCGGAATCGGAATCCAAAAAAACGCATGTCGATGGAAATGGAAATGGAATTGAAGCTGAAGCCAGGTTTAAAGATTCAAGTAGTTGGCGCTTCAAAAAACGTAAAGGATCAAGCACAAACAAAATTGGACGAACTTTGTCTATTTGACGATGAGAAAACATCAAATCAACCTGTCAATTCTGATGTTGACTTTGACCTTGACATTGACTTTAAAGCTCTGCCCGCTTTTGCCCACGACCGAGATCGAAGGTACACGAAACAGGATTTGAAGTATAATTTCTGGGATGTGTATTTTTGGTCGTGGATAAAAATGAGTCCTTTTGGAATTGACCCGAGCTCGAGCTCGAAAAATTATCCCGAGGTTCAAGTGGGTCACAAAAGTTGGTGGAAAAACGGGATTTGCTTCGGCTGGTTCCTTCTCACTCTCCTTCGAACCGGTGCCTTCCTTTTCTCAACGGTTCATTTTGTAATGACGGAAAAGGCGGAGGAGGAATTGGGAAGAATGACGCTCATGATCTGTATCTCAGCCTGTGACTTTTTCCTCGTGTATGCCTTTATTTTTCTCGTCCTTGACACGATCCAGCACGTCAACGTCTTTGTCAACTCAGTCTTCAAGTATTTGGACCATCACGATGACAACGGTACTGGCAAATTTACGATTATTCCATTGATTTACACATTGCCAGTTTAGGGCTCAAATTTAGAAAATTTGAGCTGCCTACCAAAAATTTGAACTGCCTACCAAAAAATTTGAGCTGCCTACGCTACTGAAATTTTTTATATAAAACATTATTGATTTTGATTTTGTTTTTTAGAACGGCAGGCAAAGACGAAACCCGTTGAAAATGGCCCACGGAAATTTGGATTTAGATTTGACCTCGGAGATCACACCCTAAAAGAGCTTTTGATGATTCATCTTCCGTTCTTTGTCTATCCAATCGCTGGGATAATCCCACTAATGTCCATTGCTGATCCGTCCTTTCCACTCCTACTCGTTTCTCTGCTCCCACCTGAACTGAGATCATCCTCTCCGATATTCTTCTCTGTTGCTGTCTTTGACTCGATTATTTATGCTAATTACGTCATGACCTGCCGCCTCCCGTTCTACTTTTTCTTCGGGATGCATCGAGTTCAAGAAGAAGCTGGACTCACCATCAAACATTTGACAAAATCAAAAGATCAAGGGGCTCAAGAAAATTCCGAGTTGGGCAGGAAGGAAATATTGAAGGCACTCAAATGTCTCAAACTGCTCCACATCTGGACCCAGTATTTCAACCTCGGTTTCATGGACACAATCTATTACTTTAAACTCATCTGCCTATCAGCCTCCATTTTCGGTGGATTCGGCTTGATAAAAATGATGGGGGTGGAAAATTGGCCGTATGCTGCCGTTTTTGGCCTCTTGTTTCTCGACGGAGTTGTTCTCTATAATTTGGTCTTTGGCAGAGCCTACGAAATCCCCGAGAAATTCCAACAGCTCAAAAGGGAAATTCGTCAACGGACTTTCAGAATGAAATCCAAAGCGCCAAATCAAAATGGAAATGGAACAAGAGATGAGAGAAAATACATCGAAAAATGTCTCAAGGCAATTCCGTGGCTTGGAGTAAAAGATGGCGTTTACAAAATGGACCGGCTCACCTGTCCCAATTTTCTAGCCTTTTCCATCCAGCAAATTACGAGTCTGGTTCTCTCTTATTAAGATTTCGCAAAGACATAGAAATAGAGTCGAGTTTAGTATTTTATTCTGATATTTACACTGCTAAACGAAAATGAAGCAAAGGGAACCTCTGGGAAAGGTCAGACCAATTGGCTTAATTATACTCGTTAAATTATTGCGACTGAGAAAATTGGCGTGCTAAAATAATAACTCGCCATCGCCACTTGGGGCGATTACTGTGAATTATTTAGTTGGCTCATCCAGTCTCGAGTCTGGGCAATTAAAACGGAATGGCGCAATCAATACTCTTGATTCGTAGGTAATAAAAAAATGTAGAAAAAAGGCACAGAATAAATAAATCCGATTTACCATTTACGTCATTGTTCAGTGGCTTTTTTCTATAAAAATATACACAATTTATTCCATATTACAAAACATTTTCCCGCTTTCCGCTAGTTTTGAAGTAGAAGAAGGAGACTTCGCGCTATTTTACAAACAATGAGGATGAATCGAAGGGCGGAATTTCGATTCAAATACCCTCGTGCGCTGATCCCAATTGGGGTCAAGTGCCCCAAATACTTTTGTCTGTAGGCCCAGGGCACGTTGTGTCTCCAGATCGAGATGATTTGACTGGACGCTTCTTTGATCAGTCCCATTCTTAAGAGAATTATCGACTCCATCACGAACAAGCCCACGCCCCAGTAAGAGAACAGGAAGAGAACGGGAACTGGAAGAGAGGCGTGAAGCTTGAGGACACTGACGATGAAAACACCGTGGAGTGTGGCGAGTTCGCTTAGATGCATAAAGACGAACGAGGGCAGTCGAGAGGAATGGAATTCGTTGAAGAGGAGATTTAAAACTCGGAGCTCCGTGTAGTTTTTCAATAGTGGGAAAAGATCGTGGTAAAATAAATGACCTAGGGGCAATCCCATCGTCAACATTGACCTTGACCTCGACATTGACGTTGACCTTGATGTTGTCGCCAAATTTTCTCCAACTTGTACAATTTCAATTTGATTCATTATTTGATTCGCTCTGGGTGGTCTTAAATTTCCATTTCGATTTCCATGTTGACCTTGACCTTGACCATTTTTTTCCAGCAGAGCAAATGTCGTCTTCTTCAGCCCGTTCAAAAGATGTTTTGTGCACATAATACAAACCTGGAGGAAAACAATTGCGTGAAATCCATTCCACAAACTCGCTTCCAACGCGTACGTTTCGTAAAGGAGGAAAAACAGGAAAATTTTCCACCCGCGCCACTCCGCCGGAATCCAGTGGTACAGAAAACGAGGATTTACGGGATTTTTTATAAAGGCAAAAATGAGGCAGGCGCACGTGTAGCTGCACAAAGTCCGCACGTATTTTGTGTAAATTCTCATTATGTCGAAATCGTAAGACGACGAAGAAGAAGGCGCATTATTTTTTGTCCTGTGTTTTCCTTTTTTGATTTGACCTTTTTTATCAGAAAATTTGACCTTTTACGTAAAAAAGCCAAAAAATACCTTGTAAAATTGTACTTGAAAAACGTTGATTTTGCACAAACCTGAATGTCTGACGTTGTAAAGGAGCATTTGATTAAAACAGTTGAAAAAAAACGGTTGCCTTGCCCACAGATCCAGTTGAAGTAAACACCCAAACCCCACCATCAAAGTCCAACAAAAGTCCACAACTCGGGTGGTCCAGGACCAAGTCACAACTTGTGCACCCTCAAAATTTGTGATCACTGTTGCCCCTCGAAGCCCCCTGAGGCAGTTGAACACATTATGCCCAAACTGCACGCACAACAGTGCCACTTGGAGTTTCCACAGAAACAAATGCACTTGGGAACTCGTCAATCTCAACTGGATAGAAAAAGGTGAAAGCGGCACATTGTCTTCCGCTGATTGGTTGCTATGGAAATACCAGTCATACGGCGTGAATTTCAGTTTGTAGCCAAACCGCAGGAAATTTTTATAGCCGTCCAAATACGAGGAATTTGTCTTTGGCACTAATTTTGACAGTT
>JAQGBH010005190.1:0-14856 GCA_034698265.1 Sminthurinus aureus | reverse complement strand
AGGATTTGAAGGAATTGAAGGATTTGAAGGAATTGAAGGATTTGAAGGAATTGAAGGATTTGAAGGAATTGAAGGAAGTGAAGGAATGCCACGGTTTCATCCTCAACCAAATTGGGCAAGTAAATCAAGAAAGTTGCAAGCGATGCTTCAGAGACTCGGCGGATCTGCATCATCTGTCGTGACACATGACTTCTGTTGAATTGTTTTGTGTGTCACAGTCAAATTAAAATTACGGGGTTTGTACAGGAGCGCAGAACATGACATGATGAGTTCAGGAGCTGGGTTTTGAAATGAGAAAAAATGGAGAGGCAGAGCCGTTGAGGAATTTCTTGTCAATTTGTTTAAGAGTTTTGAGTTTCCCTCTGAAATATGTCTTGTATATGTGAAGAGTGAAGAAGCACAGAGCACAAATTCTGGTTTCAACTCTGAGAGACGAGAGACGAGCGAGATTCCTGTTTCTGTTTTAATGGGATTTTTGAAGGGGGCTCTTGAATTGGTGGGGAGTTTTTACAACTGTTTTAGGATTTTACAAGTGGGAGCTAAAAAATATTTAGAGTTCAGCAGCTAATTAAGAGTCATGTCTCCGAGTGTCTCTCTCCCTTGACTTTCCTCCTTCTCTCTTCCTCTTTCTCGCTTACCTCTTCACCTCTCATTACATGTGCTTCTCCAGGAAGGAAGAAAAGAGTGAATGACTGAGAGAGCCACTCAAGTCAATTCAAGTCCAGAATCAAGAGGTTTCACACAAAATCCCTACAGCCACACACCCACCCACTCCTTTGCAACGTCAACATTCACAGAATTCTACATTTTATCAGCATGACCACAACAGTACTTTTCAAATTCAATTATCATCAAAATAATCCACCATGTTTACATTTGTGCTCACAAGAATTACAAGAGATATTCGTGGAACAATTAAGGAGCTTCCACCGTTCTCATAAAACTAGGGAACAAATCCAGATTTTATCAGCACTTAAAATCATGTCCAATGATTTACTTGAGGTGCCAAACCCAGTTCCAATTGAATCAAAAATGAGCTTGCCAATTCACTGGAATTTACAGGAGAAGAAATAAAGAGCCGGAGAACATTCTGTGCAATTTTACTAGAAGCTGGGTCAAGGGAGTAGTCCTGCAGAAGCCTTCGTGCACGATCCAAAACATGTAACATTAGCCCAACTCTAATTAATAAAGTAAATTTGCAAGCCACAGCGAGTTGACTGTAGCAAGTTGTGTCGTAAAAATCCACATGGATTTTCAAACATGACCAACGGCCTTCACAATTCACAACATGTACACAACATGTGGAATGTACATTTCAGCCGGTTTGATTACGGTTGTACGGTAAAGGGTTTCAAAAATAAAATAAAAATATGATGAAAAAATGCGAGAGCAGCTCATTTGCAACGTCAGAGAAAAAAAACCTTTTTCTTCTATTTGAATTTTTGGTATTTTCCGGAGCAAATAAAGTCCGCTGAGGGAGATTTAATTTGGAGGACACATTTTGAAGAGAAAAACAATTTATTTTCATTTTGGTTTGGTGTGAAATGTGAAATGTAAGTTGTGAGGTGAAATGAAATGAAATGTATTCGGGTCTCATATTTTTTGTGGTGGTGGATTCGCGTAAATGGAATATGGTTGAGGATTGTGGATAGTGCTGTGCGGGAAAGGTAGAACATGTCTCGACGGAATCCGGAATGACTGGAGGAGAGAGGAGGAACATGATCCTCATGATGATAATGATGAGGATGTGAGCGGTGAAACGTAAATGTGAATAGGAGTAGGAGGAGCAGACCGAGTGTGAGCCCGTCTCCGTCTCCGTCTCTGTCTACCTATAAAAAATGTGGGATTTCCATAGGAAAACACAGAGGAAGAGAAGGAGAAGGGAAAGGTGACTGAGGACTGATCAGGTAGAATAGAGACTAAAATGTAGGAGAATGGGGACGGAGAGAGAGACGGAGACAGGGATATTCATCCATCGCCACTGAATCCGGAATCTGGTGCAATAAACAAAGTCTCTCTCTCTCTCCAGCCTTTTCTACTTGCACTTTTTCTTGTTCATACGTGGATTAAGTTGAGGATTTCCAGGCAGAGGCAGAGAGAGAGAGAGATCCAGGATATTCCATCTACATGTATCCCAATAAATTGTGATGGCTTGTTAGTTAGTCTACTCTTTCCCTCTCCCTCCCTCTTTCTCTTTCTCTCTCTCTCCTCGGAATAAGTATTTATTACGTATATTTGTAGAATAATGGTCCACGGACCAGTGCAATGGAAATGGAGTAGGCAGAAAAGAAAAGAAAAGACTAGAGAGAATATCCCGATTTTATTTTATTCCTACTCCTCCACTCGCACTCACATCCCCAGGAATAGCACGTGAAACAAGAGAAAAAAATAAATGCACAAGAGGAGAAATAGAAATAAATTTGGGATAGAATTTGAGAGCAGAGGATGAAGAGAAAAACATTGGTGGTAGAATACAGCCGTATGCTGGCTTGTAGAAAAATCAAGAGGTAGCAAAGAAAAGAAAGAAAAAAAGAAAGAAAGAGAGAAGAGAGAAATTGGTTGGTTAAATAGGAAGCGGCAGGCAGAGATGCAGAGAAGCAGAGAGAGAGGCAGATGGAGAAAGCAAAAACTCTTGAGCAGAGCCACAGAACAGAACAGAACAGAACAGATAGACAGCAGACTAAAGGAAAGAAAGGACGAGAAAAGTAAGGTGAGCTTCTCCTTCTTCTCTTTCCCGTGCATTCCCAGCCATCCTTGTACATCTATTTACAATATTTCTCTGCATCTTTCTTTTTTCCTTCCTTCTTTCTTTCTCTAGTCTCGCTCCCCTCCCTCAAATACTTGCGATTCACATTCAGCCATCCAGCCAGGAGACAGACAGACAGACAGACAGACAGATACTTGGAATAAAACAAGAGGAAAAGGGATCAATTGTAGAACAAGGTCTGGAGTGTGGAGGAGAGGGAGATGGGGAGATGGAAAGGGTTGCATGTGCTCTGATGTTTCCTTCTCAAGTCACAGGATCCACATCCCACAGCAAACCACACACACTCCTCATTCCGCATCAACTACAGATCCACAGACAAACAGGATTCAAAACAGAGCCTTCTCTCTCTTCTCTCCTCTTCTACTCCACAAAATAACAAATAACAGAGAAACTTAAGTCAAGTCAATCGATAGGAGAAAAGTGAAATATATGAGCACGTCCTGCCTCAGCTACGCCGTACAAATTGAAAAAGAATATTATCTCCAGTCTTCTCTTCGCTTCTCTCCTTCACTGCCGAATGAAATCCAAATCCAACCCACAGAAACCCAGACACATGGCAAATGGCAGAAAGGTAAAAGAGGAACAATCCACATTTTTCCACATTTATTTCCACAAACTCTCCCACGAAACACAATTCATTCCCACTCCATTCCGACTTTCCTTTTTTGTTGGTCACTCCAACACTCCACTCACTCGCACCAACTCCAAAACCATTCATTTCCACTTTCCAACAGCACCAAGTTTCTCGGCTTGTCACGGTCAAAAAGGACTTTGAATTCGGGAAATCCCACTCGTTCATTCTAATCACCTTTAGTCCGGCTGCAGGACAATGAGAGCGGACACGGTATGCCTTGTTGCTGGATGGGTGGTCGGTGATCGGTGGTCCGTGGCGGATGTGGAGGTAGAATCAGAGCTCCGGCTTATTTCCTCTCTCTTCCCTCTCTCCCTCTCTTCCCAACAATGTCACCCAGATTTCCCGAGGTTTTTCTCCAGCTAATCTACTCACCTCCGCTGTCCCCTTTTCTCCTCAGCATGCAAATCCACTGTCTCCCGGCCATTCCCACATTTCAGCCTCTTCCAAGAGTCTCTTTTATACAAAAAAGTAAGAACAGCAAATCCTAAATGAATTTCGTACAATAAAATAAAATATAAAATATTGATTGGCACGCGAGAAGTGTGATTTTGTGTTCCACCGTCTGCCCCTCCTCCTCCTTTCCTCTTCCTCAGGTTGTGGCTTCAGGTTCAACCTGAGTTTGGGAAGCAGAATGAAAATGTTGAAAGTTGAAATAGGGCTGAATGAAGTTAGCGTAGAAAGGGAATAGAAGAGAGCGAGAGCGAGTAAATGAGAATGAGAAATTGGGAGAAGGAGAAAGATGCTCTGAATTTTAAGTGCTAATTACAAAGAAATCTTTTCATGTGCGGACTGGAAGCATACGCATTTGAATTGTGTTCCTCCACTCCACTCCATTCCCATCCCGTCCCATCTGCAGCATTCCCTCTTCTTTGTTTTCAAATTAAACTTGCAACTTGTTCTTGCGATTCGATTGTGGAAATCAGGATTTAATTTTTTCCATCCGCCCACTCATTCATTTCCCCACTCATCCCTCATTTTCCACTCTTACGCCTAAACAGGGAATCCAAAGCTCGGCTAAATTCCTCCCCACGCACCAAACACAAGAGCGGAAAGTCATGAGGAATGAGGATCAAAGGACTCGGCACTCGAGTTGATCGCGAGTTGAGCCAAAATCCACAAAGAAACTCCATCAAACGCACAAATTCTTCCTCTTCGCTCTGCTCAAAACAAAACAAAACAGGCTACAAAAACTGTAGTAGGTAAATTTAAAGGCATTTGTGAAGTGCAGACGGAGGATGCGGAAGGGAAAGGCCAAACAGAACAAACGTCTTGTTGTTTCTATTTACTCATTCTTGTATCCAAAAGGGGGAAAAAGTACAAAGGAAATCCTACTGCCTTCCCTAACAAACCACATGAATCTCCTTCAACTCTATTTTCCCTCTTTTTCCGTGGATCCGACTGTTATTAAAAATAGACACTTCTAGAGCGAGAGTCACGGACAAGGTGATGAGAAGGAGCCAGAAATCAAAAAAACACGGCACCATCCAAAGTCACAACTCGCGCCAGGATTTGTTCTGAAATCTAAAGTCCCTGCTCATGAATTTACATGTTGACCACGCGAGAGGACACAGGAAATGGAATCCTTTGCTAAAACCTCCATTCTCAATTCCCTATTCCGTTGCTCCAACTTTAAACCATTTACAGAACCATTAATTTTTCCTGCCGTCATAAATTTTGATTCGGATCCTTTTTAATGATGATGACATTGCGCTGAGGCTCGGAGGGAAATCTGAATATTGGGAATCCGGGAGAACCTGGACTTGCCAAAAACTTGTGTTTATAAACTGGAGGAGGAGGGAGAAAGTGTCCTTGTTTCCCGTGTTCCGTGTAATATTATCGGAGCAGAGCAGACAGAGTTGGATTCCTCTCCAGTTGATTTTTGTCGTTGATTGTCTCTTTGCTTTGGTGTGGATCCATTTCTATTTTCTATTTTCTGTGTTTTCTCGGTTTCTCAATTATTTTTATAAATTCAGATGGAGTAAATTATTGCTGACGGTTGGGGTGCGAAATATATGAGCAAAAGTAAAGAGTGAGCGTGTAAATTGATCTTTCTCTCTGTTTATTTATTTCGAGTCCTCCTACACGCTCCAGTGCATGGGGCCATGTGAAGCAGAGTCTCATCTGTACAGAGAGGGAGACGGAGATGGAGATGGAGAGGAACAGGAAGTGAGAGACAGAGGCAGAGGAAGAAAAGAGAGAGAAACCTGGAGGACGACAACATCGAGGAATATGTGTTGTTGTGTTTATGAGACACTGATGAACGGGATAGGAGTTTCGCTTTCACTCCCTTCTCTCCTTTCTTCTTTCCCTTCTCTCCTTCTCCAGATCCAGTTTGAATGAGTATTTGAAAGAGTGTGTTGTTGGTTGTGTTGGGTTCTTTTGTGTTGTTGTGTGAGGTGGGTGCGGCTGGATATCACATTTATTCATTCATTTCATGTCATAATACTCCGTTTCGGGCCTATCTTTTCCACTCTGCATCCCCCATTATCCAAAACACAACACACTCACATAAACAGAGAACGAGAATTCCTTTTCAATGGAGCCAAAAGTCTCATCAACCAACTGGAATCTGCATTATTCGCAGGAAATTAAAAGCATGAAAGCATCCTCTCCTCTCCTCTCTCCGTATTCAAATTCAAATTGCTACACTACAAATGAAACGTTACACATTGTTCTTGATCTACAATGCACATTCACATCTCTGCTCCTCTATTATTTTCATGTGCGTAGCAAACAGATGAAACACTGCGACATTTCCTACAAAAGACACCTTCACTTCATTTCTCTCTCTCTCTCTTTCTGCACTAATACAAAATATTTATTATCATGACTTGAGAACTCCATTGTGCACATTACATATTCATTTTATGCTCTATCTCTCTCTCTCTCTCCTCTCTCTCCTCTTCCTTCCTTTGCCTCTCTTTGGGTGGTCTTCTCCTCTTCCCATTTCCATACTGCTCTCTCTCTCTCTCTCCACACACAATTTCCCTCAGCACTATTTCACATCCACATTCCCCACCACCAACATCCAACATCCAACATGCCAAACGAGAAAATGAGCAAAATCACACGCCGTCTCATCCGCTCCCACTGACAAGAATGACCAGGAAATCCATCGCACCAACTCCAAACACGAGAACTCGAGACAAGTCAAGGACAGGAATTTTTTCATCTTGCCCTCCAATTTTAAAATTAGTTGCTTCGGAATGTCAATTGTGGTTTGTGCGGGAGAGAGAGAGAGAGAGAGAGGAGTTGAGGAGAGAGCTACTTAACTTTTCAATCCATTTCCAAGCTTGACCTGCTTCATTTTCTCCCATTTGCCTTATTTTTGAGTCCTCGCGTGTACTTGACGGATGTTCGGGAGCATTGGAATTGGACAGATGAGCTCTGTCCACAAAATAAAGGTGGACAAAATAGACAGCATGTGACATGACAAGCGGGAATTCCTGGATGGATGTGGATAAAGTTGATCTGTAAATAACCAACAAGAAAAAGAGGAAAAGGAGAAAAGGAAAGCGGAGAATTAGAGCCCTCGGGTGAGCAAGTTTTGAGTTGACTTTGGGTGAGTGAAAGAGCGAAAGATCGGTGCGCAGACAGAGTCAGCGCAATGTCCAACATTTGGACTGTGGAACAGAAGAGAGAAGAAAAGAGGAATGAGTTTGTGGCTCAACTTACTTCTCCTCTTCGCCTCTTCCCTTTTGCCCGTGGAAAATGTAGTAGGATAAAATTCCATCCACAAGACTTGGGACGGCGACAAGCTGTCTGCTGGAAATACTCCCAACCACGTCCCTCTCTTCCACTCTCTCTCTCTCTCTCTGTCTCTCTCTCTTTGTGTATGCACAACTCTGTCTGCTCGGCTATAGTGCATAAACACAACTCCCTTTTAGATACCTACACACTCGGTTTCTCTCGCTCTTCTTGCTTTCCCTTTGGTCTGGAACTTGATGAATCTTCCCCACTTTCCCGTACAAAAATGAAATTCTCCGGCAGAATCATCATCATCATCATCATGGATTTTACTTACTTTTATTTCCAACCACTGGAACACAACAGAAGAGAAGAGAAGAGAAGGGAGTAAAAGAGAAGAGAAGAGAGTTGAAATCACAAAATATGCATCAACATTTATCACTTTTCCCCTGTTTCCATATTTACTCCATCTTGACAGATACTCACGCACACACACAAACTTTGTCAACTTTTGTTGCAAAGTAACTGCCGACTTTCCTCTGTTTTATCCATTTACTTGAACTTAATAGTTTCACCCAAATCTTTTCCACACCGCACATCACATCTCATCACACACCACACTCCACTCATTCCTCCATCAACATCCAAATTCATATCCGCGGCTCAACCCGGCCCCTTTATTAAACACATATTTCATCAGCTTCTCAATCCGAGTTTCATGTGTGTAGCCTCTCACAACTGCTCCTCCGTTCATTCAACACAACACACATGACTCTGATTGGACTCGACTACAATTTCTACGTCAATTTCTCAAGTATTATCATTTTTGGCTTAGAAATTAGCGACGATTTCAAGCAAGACTCCTTGCTCATGGACATGGAAAAGACACGCTTTTGGCAGTAATTGAGGAAACTCGGTCAGAAAAATATATAATTCGCAAGCGACTAGTAAAAAAGAGAACGGGCATAATATTTTGAGCAAGAGCACAACCAAGACTTTGTGAAATTGCGAGGAGAGGAGAAGCAAAGTCTGAATATTTGAGTAGTCGGGGAAAAGGAAAGTCGTCTTTGGATTGGCAAATATTATTGGACGGATGGGGAACTCATGCACTTACATTTATTGGACAGAGAGAGAGAGAGAAAAAGAGAGGGAGAGAGCGAGTGCTTTGAAGCTCGTAGAAGAGTAATTGTAAATTGTAAAAGGAGTAATAGCATGGAAAATGGTTCACATTATATGGACACTTTTCCTTCTTTTTAAGCCACAACTGGTCGGAAAGTTGCTGCTCTGCCCCGAGCCCAGCAGCAACTTCTCGGCACAATTTTGAGTAGATTCTTGGAGAAATTTTTATGGGATTTGTGCGGATGAAACTGAACTGAACTGAATGAGATGAGCTCCCACTAAAAAAATTACCCAATTACCCATAAATTTCCGTAAAAAATCCGTAAAAGAGAGACCATGAAAACAAGTTTGAAAGTGATCCTGTCTCGGTTTGTGCACCTCCATCTCCTCTCCTCTCTCTGCTCCCTCTTCTCTGCATCCCTCCACATCTCCACCTTTCCTCCACTCTCTCTCAAAACGGAATTAAATAGGACCAAAACAGGAGTAACATTGACAGGACATAATAAATAACTTTTGAGTTTTTTGTGAGGGGCATCCCAAGGAGCTTGTTGCTCTCCCTCCCTCCCTCCCTTTCCTCAACTCCACCGCCGTTACTTTGGTCCAATCCCCATAAAATACAACATGAGTTCACCTAAACTCCCGTCCCGTCCACCTTCAACTCCAACTCCAACCTCACTTGACCCTCAGCCACTGATTCCGCCATGGCAACCCACAGACTTTTGACCTCCCCAACTTTGTGCAAGTCTCTTCCCCGTCGCTTCACGCTCCCAAATTCAGCTACTACAAAACACCTCCACACAAGGGACAAATTATACGGCCCAAGTGTTGCCGGGTTGTTGCCGGGTTGTTGCCGGGCAAGTGTGAGTGTGGACGTGAGTAGGGAGGGAGACGAGTAAAATAGCTGCTAAAGGCAGAGACGGCGAAGGTGCAAAATAATTTGGATCGAGTCGAAATGACGGATGATCGTCATCTCGGTTGAAACATTTGGAAGTGGGTGTGTTTAGGAAGATGAGGGAGATGAAGAGCCGGGAGAGGACGTTTTACATGTACAAAAATTGAAAATTCACAGAGCAGATCACCGTGAAAAGCTAAAAAAGAAAGAGGAGGAAAAGAGAAAAAAGGAGTAAAAAGAATTGAGAATTCATACAGCGTTCAATTACACAAACACATAAATACGCAGTTGGAAGTGGAGGCGCATACAAATGTGCGGAATTCTCCTCTCCTTTTACAGGAGCAGAAGATGGAAACTGCGGTGGATTTGAATTTAAGAGTTCACCTCAGCGTCTGAGTCTGACTTGACTGAGGGAGCGGAGCGAGACACACAAGTTGTGCATAAATTTCTTGCGGTGATCCTCTGTCTGCAGTGTCAAGGGAAATGAATTCACTTGATACACCTTCTCTTCATCTCCTCTACCTCTCTCGCTCTCTCTCTAAGTACCTTTAAAATGATGCCGTGCCGGATTTTCGGACAACTCTGTGATATTTCCACTACACTTTCACATAGCATAACAGGGATGGCCGACAACACAACACACAA
This sequence comes from Sminthurinus aureus, assembly GCA_034698265.1. Classification (NCBI taxonomy): domain Eukaryota; kingdom Metazoa; phylum Arthropoda; class Collembola; order Symphypleona; family Katiannidae; genus Sminthurinus; species Sminthurinus aureus. The sequence goes on along the minus strand of JAQGBH010005190.1, from coordinate 5,112 downwards.
CACACCTTCCCATCTCTCGCTCACAACTTCCGCAATGGAATCTCACATGAGTTTCCTATCTTCATTTTCTCCTCTTGCTCCCTACTCCTCAACATGGCTCACTCAAAATATCCTCCACTTTAACACGCATCAACCCAAAATAGGACTACTCACAAACTTCCAACACGATTCATCTCCCAGCTCTTTTCGCATCACCCTAAATCCCATCCAAAATTATTGCACATCTCGCCTTCCAATAATTTTGGACTGCACCAAAACAGGACAGCCTTCCCCGTCTCCTTCTCATATTTAAACTTGAAAAGGGTGATTCAATTCAAGTTTCAAATTCCGCCTGTTGAATTCACTCAGATTACGCATCAATCAATCATCAGTGAGGGAAAAGTTGATGTAAACAGAAATCCAGGTTTTCCAAGGGCGGGAAAATGGCGATTGTTCGAAAAGTTGCATAGTAATTTTTATTCATCATCTAGCGCGCTTCTCATTACATCCAAATACTCGCGAGTTTTAGGTATTGAATAGAAATGTTTTTGAAATGAAAGAATTGAAGAATTGAGGGATGTGAGAAGAGGAGTTTTTGAACTACCCTAATGGACATGCTGCTCGGTTTTACTCCCGCTCTCTCTCGCTCTCTCCTGCCTCCTGCCTTCCACCGTAAAATCAATAGTAATCTACCTAAGAGCACTTTCTCTCTCTTTCTCTCTGTTCACGAAGGAACGGAGCTACGACTTTCTACTTTCCATTTTTTATTCCGGATGATCATACTCCCTCACACTAATAGACACACTCTGCATCAGTCTGCATCTCCACCAATATCTCCTTTCTCTCTTCTCTTCTCTTCACTCTTCACTCTTCTTTGTCTCCATTTCTGGTGGAGCGGCGAACCACAGTCTTTTGCCAAAACTCAAATTTTATGGCACATCTCCCAAATAAACTACAAAAACCGCACAGTTGAGTTTTATATCATTTCAATAGTTGGACGGAGCAAAACAGAACAAAAGAGGATGCACAAAACAGAACACGATATTTTTAAAGGATACTCAACCCGCAATCCGCAATACTGAATACTGAATATTAATATGCGACCATGAGGATCCACTCAAATTCTCCTCCTTCAATAACCATCACAAATTCATGACTCTTATTCAAAATGGAATCCAGATCCAGATCCCACATTTACTTTCTAACCCAGCCAAAAGAACCAGCTTCTTCTCTTTCAAAGTTCAAAATGTAAATCTGCTCACAACCTCACGCCTAATTTCCTCTCGCTCCTTTTACCTTCACTAAACACTAAATGAAAAATAATAAAATCCATTTGACAACTCCCACAAAAGTGGCTGCGCTCACTTCTACCGCCGTCCACCGTTTCACAACAGTCAACAGTCAACAGATCACGGTGGACAATAATAAAAATGGGAAAGGGGGAAAAGTATGGGAGTGAGGACGAGTGAGGAAAAGAAGAGTATCCAATCAAAATCAGGATGACACAAAATAAACTATATTTTTCCATTGTCAACTTTAAGTTTTGATCAGTCGGCTCTTTTGTAGCACCACAAAATTGGAAATGGATCCATCGCAGAAATATTTGGATCATTTATGAAAAGCGGAAGAGGAATTTGGGGTTTAGATTGTGTGTGTGGGGAAAGAGAGGAGAAGGAGGGATGTGGAGGGGAGGAGCTCATGTTTGGCTAGATGAAATTTAGTACATTTTCTTGTTTGGTTGGTTATTGTATTTTGTATTTTGTATTGTCTCTTGTCTCTTCTCTCATCTTCATCTCCTTTCATTTTTGTGGCCTTTGTTAAATTTTTTATGCTCTTGTGAACATTGCTTTTTCTGGAGGTTTTCTCCCTCCGCGAGCATCATCTTGACGACGACCATGATGTAAATTTTAGATGAGGTGTACGCTCCAAGTTGAGGCATATGAGATGGAGAATCCAAAGGAATTCTTCTCTTCTTCTCTTTCTCCTTCTGCTCCGCAAACTTTTATTATTCAGATAACCTAAATGAAAATTCGTACTTTGTGTTTCTTTACCTTTTCTCTTTTCATCCGTCCTTGACTCCCGAACCGATACAACATCCAACATCTCCACCCAATCACAATATTACCAAACGCCAAACAATATTCCAGACAAAATCACAAGTCGACGGTTTCCTCCATTTCTCCTTTCTCCAGGCATCGCATCCAAGGATGTCTAGAGAAACAATCAAAATCCTCTCCACTTGTCCCTGCTCCATTCCATTCTCCACCAAATTTCACTATAAAGATGCTCATCATCATACCTTTATTTTTACAACCGCACTCTTGTCGCAGTTCTCATCCTTTCTTTCGCATCCCCGAATCCTCCGCTCTGCAACTTATTACACTCTGCAGCCACAAAACTCTCTAAAACACTCCACTTTCCCTCTCCACTCACTCCTCTGTCAGTCAACATGTCCTCAAATTTATGACGTCTGCACCAGAAAATCTTGCACTTGAATTTTAGCACAAAACCCTTTTTTATCTTGCGCAATTTTTTAATGGTAGTCAAATTAGCTGGTACTCATTTTAATTTGGTGGTTGATTTCCATTGAGATGAAAGAGAAGAAGGAGAGGAAAATGAGGAGGCTTTGAGCTGCTTGTAATTTGGGGTAATTTTCTTGGTGGATCTGGATCTGTGTAATTAGGCTTGGTGAAGAGTGAAGAGCAGTGCCAAATTACAAAATGCAAGCCAACTCGCTCTTCATTATCGCGCGCAGTCAGCCAAAGTCGTCATCAAGGAAAGGGATCAAGAATCAAGAAACAAGCCAAACCGACTCCACGTCTTCTCAATTCTCAATGCACAAGCTACACAACTTTTCTCAAGGTTAGTCTGTGAACGGACAATTGAAGAGGCAACGCACGTCCTTACGGAAAACACTCAGACCACAACCGCGCCATTTTTAACCATCTAAAACTAAACCAAACACTTTAAATTCCAAAAAGAATAACTACACAAACCAAAAACTAAAGAAATGCATTAAAACTCTGGACAAGAAATCTGCTGCTGACAAAGACCCTCAGAAGCAGATTTTGTACAGGTCTTGTAGCTCTCTTTGTTGCAAGAACTGGCTGCAAGAACTGGCTGGAGCACGGGAGAAGACAGAACAAGTTAGACCACGCAACCACAAAGAAAACCCATTTTCGGTTGGTGTTGGGGCTAATTGATGAAATCATGTCGTGTCGTGTCATATTCTGTTTGTCCGTACTTTCCCTTCCCTCACTCACTCACTCATCCTGGAATAAACTGTAAATTCAACCTACTTGATGCCTACAACCAAGGACGCTCCTTGGATTTCTCTTGACGTCTGGCGTCTTTCATTCAACTGGAGACAAAAAATGTTTGAGAGCAAATTTAGAGGATTCTTTTGCACAGAGAACAGTTAATTACCGTACACGAGAAAATGAGGGAAACAAAGAGCTCCTCTGATATTTTTGAGTTAAAGACTGTTTTTCCATTGTTCTGTGTTGTTCCCACTACGGAGCGACAGAGGCACAGACACAGACACAGAGAGAAACAGAGACAGAGACAGAGACACTGTTTATATAGACTCATCTGTGATCCACGTAGTTTTTCATTATTATGACTACTATTATCCTCCTTCTGCCTCGTGTGCTCTCTATTCATCAAAACTTGTGAAAATCCATCTATTATCTCAACACAAACAACATGAAGGAGATACTTAAAAAGCCATCTAACTTTGTTCAGCTGCTTCAGGATTTTCCCATTGAGCAGCTCTAATTAATTACTTGACTCCGTGTCTCCTCTCCTCCTCCTCCTCCTCCTCCCCTCTTCCCCTCTTCATCTCTCTCTTTCCCAATCCATTCCAAATATCCACATTCTATTCCATTCTATTCCTTTCACTCTGTTTCATAGGAATCGAGAAAAATTCTTGATCGTGACTCTTGCTAATTATTAAAATGAGAAAAATATGGTGAGGATCCACAAAGAATTGTTGTGCTGGAATTGTAGTTGTTGGGAAGAGGAGAGAGAGGAGAGAGAAAGGAGAAGAAGTGGGCGACGGTGGAGGTCGAGACTTGACAGTTGCTTCTGCTATGTACATGATAAATATAATGAGACTTTCTCTTTGGTTAGTTGGAACAAACATTTCGGCTTCTCCTTAATTCGTTTTAAGCTCATACGTCAACTGCAGCAGCAGCAGCAGCACACAACCAACCGACTTTCTTCGTCCGTCGTCCTATTTCCTCCTCCGTCTTGTTGTCGGGAACAGAAATTTTTCCTCGCTTCGATTCCTCACAAAATTCACTCACTCACTTGAGCACGAACCTCCTTTGCTTTTCTTTTCTCCAGCCTCCTCATTCCAATTTCTCCTCTTCCTCTCCTCGTCCTCTGGAACATGCAACGTTCAAACCAGAAACCACCACCACCATCATCTTTTCTTTCCACTAACATTTTATCAACCACACAAACCATAAACCAAATATTTCCTTCTCCTAGTTTTCTATACCACTTAGTTCGGCATTTAAAAAATTAGTCATTCATTTGATACAGTCTGTGAGAGGTCAAGAGTCAAGAGTCAAGGATAACCCAAAACAGAACACGTTCAACACGCATACACGCTCATCTCATCTAAATCTTGGGACCCGCGTACATAAAAATGTCTGACGTTCCTTCGTCTTCTACAATATTGAGAAATACGTGCACGAATCTTAGCATGATATGACATTCACACAGCTCAAAACTCCGAAATACATGGATGAATCAAAACCATACGAAAAACAACGAAACGAAAGGCATACCAAAACTTTACATGGGTTTCAACATTCCTCGAAACGTGGGCAGCAGTACTTCAGAAATGTATCAAAAAACGGGATTCAAGAAGTAAAATACAATCAATGTTTCACAAAAATAGTGCAAAAATTTCAAACGGCGTCCAACTTCAGAAGAAATTTAAGAAAAATGACACTTAATTTCCACATAAATTTTGAACGGCGTCCAAGTCTTACAAGATTTTGACATTTTTCCAACTCAATTTCCACAGAAATTTTGAACGGCGTCGAAGTCTTACAAGATTTTGACATTTTTCCAACTCAATTTCCACAGAAATTTTGAACGGCGTCGAAGTCTTACAAGATT
>JAQGBH010005189.1:0-14857 GCA_034698265.1 Sminthurinus aureus | reverse complement strand
CAAAAGGAACAATATGACGGGGTGCTGACTTAAATTTTCTCAAAACATGTAAATTTGACGCTCTCTAGTGTAGAGTGTAGATAGAAAAGTGAATAATATGATGAATGAAAAGGAAAATTGAATATCAATACATACATGAGTAAATAGAAATAAGGGTCTTCACCGTGTAATGTGTACTGTGTACTGTGATCTATGTTTTGCATGCAGGTTTGACTCAATATCACATTAAATACTCAAAATAGCTATTGTATAACCGTAGCACAATATTAGCTCAACCGTACTCGATACTCGATATCCATAATCCATATCTATAGCGGAAATTTAGGACAACTCGTCACTCGTCAGAATTGTTTATAAGAGCCGAAATGACCCGATAGAAAAAGAGAGAAATATTGGTATTTTATACCTCTTGTCTCTTGTCTATTGTGTATTGCCTATTAATGCGTTTGTTTTCTAGTGCCTCTTCTACGTGTATATTGTACATACGTATTTTGCCTAAATGCCAATATTGATATCAATTTCAATACCTTATTCAGATCCGTGAAATAAACAAGTACAGGAGGGAATTTCCGCGTATCGTGAAAAGTGAAAATAGAATCCTTCTAATTTGCGGTACTAAAATACTGACTTTAGTGCAGGCTGTTTGACTTTTGACAGAGTTTAATTGTAAGTTAAATGTATAGATTCGTTTAGCATGATGGAAAAAGAGCAGAGTGAAAGCGAGGAGAAAAGTTTATCGGTCACTGTCACTCGTTATGAGCGAGTGAGCAATCCTCTGCAGATTGATCTGGTAATTAATTTTATTTGTTTTACCTGCATTGAAAATGAAAAAGTGTTGTATCAATTACATTAAAATAAAGAAAAAGGAATAATAAATTTGGTTGTAAATATAATTTTGAAGGTCCTAGCTCAAATTTTTCATCATTTATCCCAAAATTCATTAATTTCTGCTCGACTCGTCTGTCGCCAATGGTTGACACTATCAGAACCATATTTTAGACAGAAAACTAGAGAAAGTCCTGGGAACTTTGTAAAAATTGAGGATTCAGAATCACTCATCTCATTTCTTGACACATTGACGCAGTATTGTAATCGTCAGGAGCGGGATCAAAATCCGAATCCGAATCCAAATCTAATTCCAGAGGAAGGTGAAGATGTTTCTTTGGAGGAGGAATTCAAAGATGCGCTGTCAAATTTAGAGTCTGATGATGAAACTCATACCGATACAGAAAATGATTCCAGCCTTGTGAAAAATGTAGGAGAATTGACATTGGAAAAAAATTACAGTTCCGGTTCTGGTGACATTTTGTCCGTGTGGACTCGCTTCCAACTAAATTTCTTTTCTTTGAGTACATACGACCAGAAACTATTTTTTGGTAGTTGTTCAAATTGTATCAAATCACTCACAATTCAACCTGCCGTGTCACCCAATTTAATTACACTCTTTTCATCTCTACTTGAATCGTGTCCGCAACTGGAAATTTTAGAACTGCTGGAACTTCGGTGCATGATTGTGAATCAATGTAAGTTTTACAATTTATAATGCTCAATTTTCAAGGTTCTGCATTTTACATCAAAATTTCCTAATGAAAAAATAATATGGCTTTTAAAGTGCATGATAATTGGAATATTTTGAATACAGTGAGTCATTCCGTGAGTCGATATCTCAATATGGAGATTGGATTTAATAGAATACTGGAATTTATAAATTGGTTTGAAGACTTTGAAAAACAAAGTAAAAGACAGGAATCCGATCGAGATTCCGATCTGGATCTAGAGAAAACGGGTGCAAATCAACGGAATAATAACGCTCCTGTATCTTTCCCCATTTGTTTACCTCACCTTCACACCTTTAAAATCCTTATTCAAGTGGAAGCAGACACTTCAGAACCGAGTCTAGATTTTTTCTCCGCCTGTTTTCGTCTCATGCCCGCTCTTCAAAATCTTTCAGGTCAGACTTCAAACTTCAAGAGAACATAATCAATTATTTAATTTTAAATTTTAAGCATGTGCAATGTGCATCTAGTTAAAATTAAAACAATAATTGATAATTTTCTGTAATTTTCTTACTTGACTAGTTTCCTCTCTGGACATGACGATTCAAAACACAACCATCCCGGGTGTTCTCCTCGCCATGAGGAATCATCCAAATCTTCTGTCTCAACTAAAATCTCTTCGTATTGACGACCTGAGCAATTCCAATTTGAACACACTCATCCAATATCACACCCGTTTCGGCCTGAACCTAAAACAGTTGAGTGTGTTGGCTCTCATGAATGATGTGGAGGAGCAGGTGTATGGATCTCTGATTGAAAGTCAAGCCGAGACTTTAGAAGAATTGTCACTCGGAGGAAAATACTGCCAAGGTAAAAATATTTGAACGATGTAGAATGTAGAATACAGGAAGCAGTGTGAGTTATTTGCAAAGTTTCCGACGCTGCAATTCCTGTGAACCGAAAATGCAACAACTTTTTAAACACGGCGTTCAAATGCTACACTTGAAGATGAAAAAGAAAAATTACATGATTTTTACAACATCAATCTTTGTTTTAAGATACAATTTTGATTCTTGATGTTTTATTGTTTCATTCTGATTTCTGACTACAGGTGGAAACGTCTTCAGTCTACACTCGACTTTGTGCATGCCTCATCTTAGAAAATTGAATTTCATGGGAGGTTTTATGATCGGGTCTCATTTTGAATGTATTCAGATGATTCCGTGGGTCAATCTCAATTATGCTAAGCAGGTAATATTCATGCATTACATTTTATATTATTCATAATTTAGAGTTTACAGTTTAGAGCATATTTTTAAAAATATCAAAAATATTATTCAGTTCTCTTTTCATAATTTTCTTGATGAATTTTTTCTCAAAAATAACCCAACCCAACACCACACAAAAAAGTTGCCAAATCTGAAAGAAGTCGGCCTTTTTTATCTCACAAAATACTCGATGGATTTCCTCTTCCCTGAAACTCTTCTTTTAAAGAGGAATACGCTACCACCGAGCTACAGTCTCACTGTCACTGTGGATCCATGTTTGACAGTGAGCAAAATAAATTTTACCGGAGGAGAAGAACATTTAGAAACTGGTAAATTGAGAGTACTGGCTGCTCTCTTCCCTCGAGTAGTTGATTTTAGCATGAGTTTGAAAACTGGTGAAATTCTTGAGACTCTCTTCACTTCCTTCCATCGTTTGAGAAAACTGACCCTTTTCTTCCCCTTCACACTGGTTCATGTCAACTCGTTCCTAATTGGATTTCCCTATCCGATTCCAATTCCACTTTCAGCTCCAGCTCCAGTTGCACAAACCTATAAAATGGGCGAGGAATGTGGAAAGGTGGAAGAAGATTATGAATTTAAAGAGGACGAAAGAGGACCATCCATTCTAAATTTGAAAGGTCCGATCAAAATTTTCAATTTTTAATCAACCTTATTCTAGATTCTAGATTTTCTCTTTTGCTTATTGATTATTTATTGTGCAACAATTATTAGGTTTGAAAATATGTTAAAATTTCAGAATGTTTACAAGAGCTTCATATTCATTTTGGGAAGAAGTCAGAATTTCAAAGTCAATTGGAAAGGGAACGATTTTTAAGGGTGGAGGATAATCTCATCTCGGATAGATTTGTCCTTACTACACTGCAGCAAATGAATAAACTTACGCACTTGAAAATTGACCGGAGTGTGGTGAGCTAAATTTTAAGAGTATTTTTTCGTTTCATTGTTGGCTTTGGATTTTGGATTTATCATGTTAAAATTTCTTAAATAATGATACCATAATTATTATTCCATGTTCCATGAGCATTGATCATTTTCACGTTCATGTTTTTTTTTCAGATAACAAAACCTGCTCTTCGGATCCTCAACAGTGTGCTGTCTTTGGAAAAATGTACAGTTTGTGATAGGTATGGGTCTGAAATTGATTTTAGTCAGGAGGATAAAAACGAAGAATGAAGAATGAATAATGAAACATGAAAAAGTTTCATATCATCTGTAATCTGTAATCCGTGCTGTTCCACATTCCACATTGAACATGTGTACAAACTACAGACTACAAATTAGAACTCCAGGAAGATTTTCTAAACTTTAAACTCTAAATTCTGAACTGTAAACTGTAAATTGACATGTGCCATGAGTCACAAGTCACAACACACATGAAACATGGAGCATGGACCAAAACGAAGGCGACGATGAAGGCAATGAAGCTAGAAAAAAATATCACACGTGTGGCGACTCCCGCAGTGAAAAAAACGGTACTGTTGCTGAGACTTGTGCATCTTAACTCATAACATAATACATAATACACAATACATAATGCACACAGCTGAGCTGTGATCTGTGATCCATATTCTATATAAAATATAAATACTCAAAACTCAAAACTCTCTACTCGCCTATGCATCTTATTAGGAATTGTCATGTAAAATATATTGTATTTACATGGACTTTGGAGTTTGAAACATATATTGTATTTTTAAATTTTAAACCCACATCCTTTGAAAAATTTGGATATCATGAAGAGAAGAAGACACACACACAAGAAACATCTACACATTACACACTAGACACACACATGAAAATAATAAAAAATGATAACTCGGAACATGATTTCTACTCCATGTTTCATCCCTTGCAGAGTTCTTTTTCTTCTTCTTCTTCAGTCAGACCAACAGAGATGCTTAGAGTTTAGAGTTTAGACTGTAGACCGTTCCAGATTTTCATCTCACTTATCATTTCATTACAAGCTGATTTCTCGCGTTTGGTTTACTATAAAAAATAATTTTTGATATTTGATAAATTTCTGATTGATTGGGTTCGGCTAGCAAAAATCATGAAAATTCCCAATCGGGTCTCGTCTTTATTATTTCTCTTTTCCCTAGTTCACTCTGTATTTTGTTTGTGCGTTTCACAAGCTAAAGTTGATTCTGAATCATCAATTACGACAAATTACGATAAAAACATTAATATTTATTCAAATGAAGTTTCCCCCCTCCCAATTAAAACAGAAACCGAAACAGAAACAAAAGAGACTGAATTTAGTAATCAAGATACTCAAAATAAGTTGAATAATAATTTTGAAAAATTAAGAGTGATTTGTGGAAACTCAGCTCACCAGAAAAAAAATGTAAAGATAATGGATAAAAATCGTAGTCGGAATCGGAATCGACATCGATATCGAAAACAAAAACAAGTTCCAATCGCTATTAAATTTGTGATGAGTGAGCCGACTCAAGTGGAATTTCAAAACAAAACGTGTAATCCGGATGAAACTGTTGTATTAAAATGTGAGGGGAAGAGAAAAGTTTTGAGGGGAAAAGTTAAATGGCTGAAAGGATTGAGGAAAAAATACTTTCGTTTCATCGGCAACTCATCAGGTTTATCAACCGAATCGTCAAAGTCCACCTCAACATCAATGCCGATGACAATTAATGAAATGGAAATAGAAAACGGAGATTCGTCTTCAAATTCAGATTCAAGGTCCAGCTCAGATTCAGCATCAGCTTTAAATTCTTCACTGGTGGTCACCTGCACCGGAGAAGGAGATGCAGGATTTTATGCTTGTATCTATTTTCATCCAACTCAAAGAATTCTTCATCGACATCGGAAATATATTGGAATGTTTACCAGGGATCAGAATAAAACTGAAACTGCCAATTCTTCTTCTATCGTTCTGTCTCTTTCCGCTCAACGAATCATTGTCGCCTATCATCTTAGAATTCTCCGAGCAACTCTAACGGATGAAAATTCCCTGCTAAATCCCACCATGCTCAACATTGAGGATTATGACAGTGAAAATGACAGTGAAAATGTTGACAAAAACGAAGGAGCCACGAATTTTACTGATACAGAAACAGAAACGGATACAAACACAAAGTCGATATCAACATCAATTGCTCTCGCTTTTGGATTTGGAACTCTCAAATATGTATTTTCATTGGGGTCCATGATCCTTAATTTCGTCATGGTTGCTGCCTGTGTCTTCTTCCTCAGTTGTATTTGTTGTTGTTGTTTATAAACTCTAAACTCTAAATAAATGAAGAATGAAGAATTTTTAGTCATTTGCAGTTTTTGTAAGTAAAAATGTTTTATTGTGTGTAAAAAAAATAGTCCGTATCCCGTATAATATTTTATCAAAGCAATGAGCAATAAGCAATGAGCAATGCACATGTAATAATTAATAATCAATGATGGTTCTGTATTCTGTAATATTCTGTATAAATATAAAGTAAGTGTAACGAGTAATGATAAAGTGATGATAAATAATATTTGTCTTTCGTCTTTCAGAATTTATTAATTTAATTCTGAATTCCGAAATCCAAAACCAGGTGTGTGAATCCAGTCATTTTGTATGATTTTTGTACATAAAAAATCCCAGCATTTTTGTTTTTAGTTTATTTATGTTGTTTGTTAGACTGTAGGCTGTAGATTGTAGATACTGTAAAAATGTAGTGGAGGAAATACTCGTAATAATTACTATACAAAAAATACAAAATGTACAAAATATTAAGAAAATCTTAATCATATTTTATTTTTTATTGATATTGGTATTTTGTGTATTATGTAATATTGAAAACTGAAAATGACATTTAATATTTTACATTATATTTTATGGTGAAATGTGACATGTGATGAATGCAGAATGCAGAAGAATGGAAAGGCAAATAAAAATTAGTAATGAAATTGATTCTACATTCTACACTATGCAATTTACACAATACTAATTTATGTAGTATCCTTTTCATCTTGTGTCTTGTGTTTCCCTTGAAATCTATTTATTTGTTGTTTCTCACTTCTCGACTCTCAACTCTCAGATTTCCTGTTTCCAGTTTCCAGTTTCCAGACTCTTGTGGAATTTTCCCATTTAAAATTTAAACCATAGTATGTCCAGTATTTGTTTTTTTGTTTTTTTCTTGTAGGGTTAGTTCCGAGTTCAAAATACATATATAATATCCAAAGAACTCCAAACTTCAACTATCCTCTACATCCGAATGTCCAGTGTCCAGCGTCCAACGTCCAGAGTTCAATGGAAGGTCAGTAGAGTTTATTTGAGTTCCACACTCCAGTTTCCAGAGTCTACAGATAGTAGAAATACATACGATGTGGTCATTTCATTGTTTCGATTTTGAGTTCAAATTTTGCCCTTGATTGAGTAAAAGTTTACAATTTACACTGGACACCGTACAATTCATAACTGTCACTCCCGTAAGAATACCACAGTACAACACACGTTATACACTTATAGCTTATAGAGAGCAGAATGATGGTCAAGGGCACAAAACAATAGCGTCTTTAGTCTATAATCTATACTTTGTGCATAAAGTTCATTCAATTATGTAGCCTGTACTCTGTACTGTAAACTGTAGATTGGGTGTAGATTGTTGACTGTAGGATGTAGTTTGTAGTTTGTAGGTTTTGTACATTGTAAATTGTTATTGTTATGCATATTAAAGAGTAGAGAGTAGAGAGCAGAGGGTACTCGTAAGTGTGACTCATATGCATAATAAATAATGCATACTTATTGTTAGTTCATAGATTCTTGGATTCTAGATTCTAGATTCTTCGAAAGGGAGATTTCCTTCCCTTTTTCATTTGTATTTGTTGACACCGACTTCAATTTCAATTCTATGTAGAATGGATAATGGGCAATCTACATCGTACAATGGGATGGAGAGTGAGTAGAGAACCCACACGATCCCGTTATTCTCCCTTCTACCCTTCCAGTTTCCAGCTTCCAGCTTCCAGCTCATGGACATACATTGTACATTGTACATACATGAGATCCAGAATCCCGGATGGAGTTTGAAGTTTTGAGTTTTGAGTTTGGAGATTGGAGTACGATGGACGATGGCAGGAGACTCAGTTTCATTCAATGAAAGTAGTCCACCAAGAAAAAAGTAAACAAGTTCACGTCGCACGTCGTAGTTTTCCATTCCACAAACCACAGCTCATAAGCACATAGTTCATAATGTATAATATAATACTAGAGCCTAGAACCTAGGACCTAGAACACACAGCATATTTTGGATTTGTAAATTTGTAACGGTGAACGGTGATGATGATGTCAGGTAATGGAATTCCCAGAATCCAGTATCCAGAACACGGAAAATCTTTAGTAGGCAAATCAGTTCAAGGTTCAAGATTCAATACTCAAGACGGCTTAGTTGAATATTGAATAGCGTTGTACTAGGGTCGTAATATCTACAATTCAGAATCCACACATTTGCCGACATCAAATCTATATAGAAGACATTTTCCCAGAATGTTTCAACATCTCCGAAAGATATTGGGAAACATTTCCCTGAATGTTTCTCCGATGAGTTTCTGCTCAAATTTCAGGTTTCAAGCCTCTTTTAGTTGTTATCGTCTCTGTTTGTGAGCATTGGGAATTGGGAAATGAACTTTGGTTCTTGTTTTTTCGTCTCGTTTGTCACTCGTCAATCGTCAACATTTAGTAGTAACATCCAGAATCCAGAATCCAGATCATCCTGAACGTTCAGTTATTGATGAATGGACTGGACTGGAAGGGTCAAGGCATGATCCCTTTCACCTCTGCCTCCGCATTCTGTACTAACGTTTTTCCCTCTCATGAGAAAATAAGTAGATGTACAATGTAGATACTATAGATACAAAGGACAAATGATCGTAATGATACATGTCTGTATGGAGCATGGAGTATAGAACCGATCCCACAGTCCAGTCCAGTTCAAGCATAACACACTGTCGACTGTATTGTATGTAGATTATACCATGGAAAAATGGTCAGGGGAAATGCAAATACAAAATACAAAATACCAAATACTCGGAAAGGTTACACAGTTGCTGTATGCGTATACTACAATCTCTAGTCTATACTCCCTTTTTTCACGTGTCACCTTTCTCTCAAGTCTCAAGTCCAAAACACAGATCACAGATGTAAATAAATATCAATGTGTAATGTAGATAACTGTGTAAAGTGTACAGTGAACAGGGCACAACGTAAAATGTAGTTAAAGGTGAGAGGTAAGGTACCCTCAGAAAATACAAAATACACAAAGAGATCCCGTTTAAAAATAACAAAATCATAATCCTTCTACATTCTGCATCAAAACTCAAAACAACCTCGCTCCTCATTTCCTTCCTTTTCCTACATTTTCAATTCTCAATTCTCACCGTCTACTTGGATGTTGACGGTTGACGTTCGGTTTGTCATTATTTCTTATTCGATATTCCGTACATATGTATCGCCCATGCCAGGCGTATTGAGTATTGCGTATGCTTATAAGTACCAAAAATGAATATTATATGCATTATGATGTATTGTAATTTTTGAGAATACAAAACACAAAATACAAAGTGCAGTAATAATTGTACGGCGTAAATATGTGTAAAGTGTAAACGTAAAATTTATATTTTACAAATACAAATTTTGACTGAATAGACGCATAAAAGTTTCAGTACTGATACACCTTCCGTGTAGTGTACGCTGTACATTGTACATTGCACATTGTACATATTAAACTACACAATGGATCATTGTTATTCCTCGTTATTTTCACCTCCTGGTGATTGGTGATACATTTCATATGTCATATTTCATATTTATTTCCCATTTAAATGTATAGACAATAGTCTATATATTCCATTTTCTACGTTCAACATAGAAAATGCACAGGACAATACGACGACAATGACCGTGACCTGCTGATACAGTATACAGTATATAGTACAGTCAATAGTCAATAATAGGGAAAAACTTGAGGAAAAACTACGTGTAAAGGTATTGCATATTGTGTATTGCAAATGGTAAACAAGGACTGAGACTGGCAGGTAAGTTCTAGGTTCTAGGTTCTAGTACTACGTTTTACACTGTACGTTTAAACCATGGTGCGTTCTTCTCATATCGAAGTATTGTGGTGATAATAGATGTATTATAGTACATTGTACATTGTACAGTCTTAATGAAATTAAATACTGGTTACTGGTTGTGCGTAAATAGTAAATGCATAAAATAAAACAAAAAAATGTGAGACAAAACAGAGTTCAAAGTCCTTTTCCCTTTTTGTTTTTCCTATTTGCTAAAAATCCACAGAGTAAAAGTACTAATTAAACGACTTGAGCAAAACAAAACATTTTAGTTTTATTATTTCTGCATTTTGGTACTTTTGGTTCATCATTCATCATTCATAGATTTTTTCATCTTTCATCTTTTATTCAGCATTCAGCACTCAGCACGAACCATTTACCGCATAAAATATTATGTATAATATGAAATGCATCCATCTCGTATCTCGAATCTCATAAGTATCTCACGACTCTTGAGGATTGAGGAATCACATTTTGTAATATCATTAAAACTGTTCATGTTTTACCCCCAAAAAAACCGAAGGAAAAAAAGATGTATGATGTACAATGAACCTTCTCTACCATCTACTCTCTACTTCTCTTCTCTGTACTCTGTATATTGCATATTGTATATAGAATAGACACTAGACAGTATACAAATTTACTATTTTTACTACAGTATTTAAATCACAGAGCATGAAACCACCAAATATCCCATTAAATTCCATTGCTTTACATTTTACATTTTACCTTCAATTCCAAATTCCAAATTCAAGTTGATAGAAAATAGAGAATAGAGAAGAAAGGAACAAACAACTAAATTCGTATAAATGTATTGTAAATTGTAAATTATAATAACATTTAGATTACAATGACATTGGCATTGGATTTGTTTATTTGTTTGCTGTTTTCTGTTTATAAATTTGAATACTGAATGTGCATTGTGCACTGTGCATGGCATGACATAGTGACGATTGAGAATTGAGAATAAAAATGTCGATGCTTTATTAAAAAAAGCCCGGAATCCGGAACCCAGAACCCGCACATGTATTAAAATATTCAAAAATTTATTATTTATTGTTTACTTTTTTTTTTTACAGAAATTGCCTGCATTTATTTATTTATACTTTATCGTTTCATCAATTCATTGCACAGGCGTTGTTTTACAAGCATAGGTATTAGATATATTTGGATATTAATTATTTACATACACTTGAAATTTGAAATGTAGACAAGAAGACAAGAGACACGTCTGCAAACTATAAAGATATAAAGATAGATGCTTGTGAATGGTGTACGGTGAATTGTGTATGTATTCATCCGGGCTCAACTTTATCATCATGATTTTATATAAAATTAAATCAAATCAGATCAAATCTTCTCTCACACGCATATAACAATATACCTAACAATATAATATGTCACAAATCACACACACTGTATGTTAGTATGTAGTATGTACTACACAGGTATTTTATTTTATACAACTAAGGTAGATGGTAGATGGTAGATTTCAATGTGCAAAATATAAAACATAAAATACAAAACAGTATACGAATATAATATTCATTTATGAGTAGACAATATAAAATATAAAATATACCTATATGCAGTATATTTAATGTTTGATGTTTTACGAGTTTAACACCCCTTCATTCTCATTTTTGTTACATAATAACGTTACTTTTACACACACTTTTCTTGTGCATGTACATATTTTTCTCATATCAAAACATATGGAAAGGAACGGAAGAACATTATATACCACAAACTCCTATAGATACTATATGATGTATGATGTGCATGTATATTTATTACGGGTGTATCTGTATTTGTTCAGTAAGCAGCAAGGCTCTCTTTTCTTCTTCTTCTTCTTTCTTTTACTCAGGGCACTCGAGTTCATTTACCTATTTACCCAGTGCCAGTAAAATATGAAGACGAAGACGAAGACGAAGACGAAGACGAGGCAGAAGACCAACAAGAGGCAGAAGAGGAATTCTCAAACCCTAACCAAGTTACATATTATAGTAATGGCAATAATAATTCCAAAACTGTGTAAATACATACAGACTATAGAATGTAGAAGATCCCATAGCATGGTCATTCAAATAGAGTATCTCTCTCTTGTACAAGTACAGCTATATCCACAACTCTTTTCTTTTTCTTTTTCATCTCCTTATATGAGACTTATTATTTAATCTCCCGTTCATTCTTCCTCACTTGCTTTTGGTTTGGTTTGCTTTGGCTTGGTTCGCCTTCCTTTTCTTTAGCAGTCACTGAGATATAACGTGTAGCGTATAGCGTACACGATACAATATGGTAATGTGTATTGTGAATAAGTATGATTGTACTGTGTAGAATCTACACTGTAGATAGTACATAGTACAGAGAAAGAAGACGGTGAACTTGAACTTGGAGTAGGTTGTACAACAATATTATAAGATATAAGATATAAGGTACATCCCTCTCGAGTCTCGAGTCTCGAGTCTCATGTACATAATGCATAATATCCTGTACTGTGCTTTGTACGGTTGGTTGGCTGGTCTGTCTCTGTATCTGTTTGTGTAGATTCTTCTTGTATGTGTGTATGTATACATATGCTTTTGCTCTCTCTCTCACTCACTCACTCCTCATTTTATTCAACTAACAACTAACTCCACCGTGAATTTTCATCTCAGTTTCATCGATCAACAACCTACCACCAAAAAAGAAGAAGACAAAGAAGGAGAGGGAGAAAAAAAACAAACGAACGGCAACTCGGCAAGAAACCGTTCGTTTTCTATATATCTATACCATACGTGTTATGTACTTTATCACTGTACAATGTAGAATGTACAATGTACAATGTAGACGTAATACTAAAAGTAATAGTAATAGTGTGAGTGAATAGTGAAGGTGTACTTTTATATACCTCTACTTACATACTTAATACATACTTACCTAATGCTCAATGCTCAATGCTCAGTGCTCAATACCTAAGCAATGCAAATCACATGCATTATAAGTTATACATCATATGGATTAAATATTGAATTACATGAATCTTTTTTTCACCTATTACAAAATACATTGTATTGGGTATTGAGTTGTTATAGCATGAAGGAGCAAGATATCCAAGATCCTAGATGATACTCCACTGTATTATTATACTGTAATTTGTAGTATATTTTACTGTACATTCTACATTCTACACTCTATACTGCAGATTACATGGATTAATTAAGGTTATTTTAGGACATTGTGATGCTTTTTGTTAGCGGACGGGGAGAGTGAAAAAGCAAAAAGGTAAGTGAAATGAAATTTTGTATTCAACTCATGCTCCTCTATCCTCTATAATATGTAATATATATGTCCACCTACCACTTTCAATACACTGGTTCTGATTTCTGATTAATTTCCCCTGTCTTGTGATTTTGATTGTGGATTGTGGAAAACTTGTGACTTGTGATGCTGATCATGTTTTTGTTCATGTTGATTGTTGATTCTTGATCCTTGATGAATTACCCGAGTCATCACATCAAATTCAATTTGGATTTTACACAAAGTTAAAGTTCTGGTTCTGTATTTTTAGAATGAAAATTATCATAACTTTTAAATGTACATTTTATACATATATACATTACATTATTTAAATTATTATTTTTGATTTCAGATTTCAGACTAGAGATTTGAGGCTGGTATACATGTTTATTTTGTGATTCATAACGGTACTTCAAGTTTTTCCTTTTCATACCAATTCCATGTTATTTAAATGTACTGTATTATGTACAATAGATCGTACAATTTCAATTTCAAAGAACGCGTATTGTTAATTGTCAAGTGTAGATTGTAGCTTTTGCAAGGGATTCCATGTTCCATGTTCCATGCAGAATGTTCAAAATTCACAATGCAATACTCAAATGTGATAGCGTTTTTGGTTAAGACTTGAGACTTGAGACAAACCAAACGGACGGTACTTGATGACGGTCCTTGGAATTTGGAATACTGTAGAATACTCTTTTATTCACACAAATCTGTGAAATGTAAAATGCAATAATGATGACAATGACGATCAAGTGTTCTAATCCAAAGCCCAGTTGTTTCAGTCATTTCATACAAAATACATAGGAAACAATAAAAGTAGTAGAGGCAGAGGAAAGGATGTACAATCTACAATCTACCATCTTCAATCAAAAGTCTACAGAGAAACACTAGACACTAGACACAAGAGACTACAAGACAGAAGACACAAGGAAGAAAACCGTTTTCATTAGACACTAGACTCAACAGACAAGACACAAGACACCAACCGCACATTTTTACAGATATTCTACAGGAAAATCACACACAAGTGCTTTTTACCGTGTACCGTATGTACGTGTGCGTGGTGGGCAGGATGGAAGATGGAAGGTGGAAGGAACTAGGATGTGAGATGTTAGCTGTTAGAAAGGAGAATGTAATGGTGGGTATTTAAAAATTTCATGTAGGAAAAGTAAGAAAACCGTATAAAATACCAAACATGACGTATGTATGTACTTTGTACAATTAGAAATTGGACATTGCTCTATCATTTCTGCGTACTCTTATGTTTTTTATTTATCTTTTAAAATAAAAATGAATTACATGTTCAATTCTACATGTGTCTTTTGTCTTCATTCCTCACTGAAAATTGGAAATTGAAAAGCGGTTCCTTATTTAACTCCCTCAAACACTGTACACAGTGTTTGAGGGAGTTAAATAAGTTGTACATATGCTTTATTACTGTACATTATAAAATATGGCGTAAATTCATTGCATGCAAGTAAAATTCTAGAGAGAAATGCGAACCATTTAGAATTTAGAATCAAAAATATCAACTACAAAATGATAAATCATACATACATCATTACATCATACGTCGAACCCTACTAGAGATCGGAGATCTAACATGGGAAGTTTTTCAAGTGCGCCCTCTCGATCCGGCTGAAACTTTGCACACTTGTTCCTCCCATCCCACCTACTAAAACCCTAAGGGGAATTTTCTGTATCTTTTGATTTCGAAATTTTATGAAA
>JAQGBH010005188.1:0-14858 GCA_034698265.1 Sminthurinus aureus | reverse complement strand
GGTAGCGTTCGGAGACCTGTTTTCAGCGCCTCCCCCAGAGAAGGGGAGTAGTTGCAAAAATCTGAAAATACGTGTTATAGGCTGGGCATATAGTCTAGTTTCAATTTATATTGCCACTGTATCAAACACACTTCTACATAAATTTAAATTAAATAAAGTTTGGAGTGATTTTCTGTGCCCCGCGTTCCCCTACATGTTACTACAACACATAATTTGAGGTGGTTGACTTCAAAGGGAAAGTGCCAGTATAACTTAAATACCCAGAGCACAGAACTTCAAACACAGTTGAATCAAATGAAAAGGATGAGACAGAAAGTCTACAGGAGGAAAGTAAAGCAACTCTATTCGTATGTACAGTATACCTTGTACGTTCATCCACACTGTACATTGTACATTGTACATGCTTTGCTTTCGTCTATAAATGGCTTGTATCTAATTGTAAATAAAGATCCAAAATCCAAACCTACGGTTGGATTCTTGATTTTGAATTTCATGGATTTTGATCTCACTCTATAATTTTACGTGGAAATCTTTACTTTAAATATCTATAAATAGTTCTTGGTACATTCACAGTGTACAGTGCATACATAGCTAAACCGCATACCTTTGCTTTTAACAAACTGGAGGTATATTTATTCCAAAAGTAGAATTATACACATAATATGTATACTATGTATATTTGTAGTTTGCGTATTTTGTGAAATTGGAAATTGGGAAATGAATGGAAGGAGAAAATTACATTTCTGTTTTATGGTATAGTAAATCCGTTCTACTTTCTCTTCCTTGTAAGAGATTTCACGACTTCACGACTTTAAAAGTTTACAAGAGATAATTAAATCTCTTTGATGAACCATTACTTCACACTTTACACTTTGATAGCTTTGAGCATTGAGGATTGAGGACTAGAATGTGGATGAAAAGAGGAAAGAGCAAATTACCTGGCATTTGTAGTAATTTGTGTAATGTGCAGTTCACACTGTAAAGTGTACAGTTTAGAAGTTAGAAGGTACAGTTTTGAGTTTACAATGTGTAACGCATGATATACACATGTGTCAAAGAGTGTGTAGTGTGTACTCAATACTCAATACAGACTACGAGTTGATTTAATTTATCGAGTATTGTACATGGCATAAAATTATATATAGTATAAAGAAGAAGCATATTTCCACTAAATGTGGTACCAAATTTGTCCTACCGATAAGAATGAAGGCAAGGGCAATGACGAAAGCCTACACAAGTACAAACAAAAAAACAAAAGATTGTAATAAAATATAAGAAAAAAATAAAAGCCAAGTAAATGTTTCGTGTTAAATAATTTTGAATAATTTTGAAAATGATGAGCTTGAAATTATTCAACTTACCACGGCGTAAGCATAAAATGGGTCATTATTTCTTCTAAATCCCTTTCCAAATATTCCAATGTACGGATACAAGTTATCTTTGCAAAGAGCTTGGAAAATTTTGGGAGCAGAGACAAGACAAGCAAGGGCTGATGAAAGAGTAGCAGCGAAACATCCTAAAGTAAAATACATAAAATAAAATATACGATTAAAATATTCTCTCCAAATTATGTACAATGTACATAGTAAATATGCATATTCATATACTAAAAACAATAATAAAATATGCATCGTTACCAGCATAAATAATTGGACCAAAAATACTCATGAGTTCCATAATCTATATGTCATATCATGTAAACAAAACAGGTATCAAGTTTTTACTTTTGTAACAATTACAATTGATTTTAAACATTCCTAAACAATAATCATGAAAAAAATAAAATAAAATACTTGAAAGGAATGATGCATTCCCCAGGTTTGGCAAGTTTCCGGATTTGTTGTACAATTGTTGATGAATTCCCAACTGCCCACAATTTCATCAGTTACATTCATATCTATTCCAGGGCCCGTGGCATCTCTAACACATTCCGCTCCCGCCAAAAGAGCAAAAACAACGTACGAAACGGTTGTTGTTAGAATGGCCAATAGTGTTCCCTTGGGGATGGCAGAGCATGGATCTTTCAAATCACCGGAAATATTTGCTCCTGCTGTGATGCCAGTTGCAGCGGGGAAAAATATGGAAAAAATGGTAAAAAATCCATGTTGTTTGCCGTCCTCTTCCCGGAAATTCGGTAGAAAATTTTCCGCCAACAGTGTGGCATTAAATCCCACGTAGCCTTTTGAAATTTCTACTGAATCTGTAGGTCCGATGAAGGCTCCGATTAGAAAATCAGCAATAGCAATCAGCAAAATGATAAGCAAAACTATTTGCGCCTGAAAACCATTAAAAAAATGATCAAAAAGTGTAATAATTTTCAAATCATACTATAGGAACTCTACGAGTTGGTTAACTGTATAAAACCCACTTTTGATTCCCACTCAGTTCCAATAATGATAATTGACTGCATCACTATCAGAGCAATGGTCCCCACAACCCGAATATCATTTTCTGCATTGTCCACAATTTTCACCTATGGAAAACCAAAAACCATATCAAAGAAACAAAATGAATATAAAATTCATAATTTGAATTTGCTATGCAAAAAGCAATTAATTTTGCTATTATTTACCTGCATAACTTTCATAAGATCGTTTAGCGACTCTGCAAAACCTACAGTGTGCATCGCAACAGCCGTAGCATTTGCAAATGAAAAAATGGCACCCACCGCTCCACCAAATTCTGGTCCTAAAGCCCTGTAAAAAATATTTATGATTACATGTTGTACCCGTACAAAAACATGGGTCCATTTTGTGCATAATTATGCTTGGGCTATGCAGATTATATAACAAGTTTTATACAATCAGATTAATCAGGAAGCAGTGCATTAGAAATTAAAATGCCCCAATGCATCACATTGTTATGTTTTGCATTTTACATATTATTTTGTGAGTGAACCGACTACATGAATTTTTTACTTCAACGAGCAATGGTTTCTTTTTATGATCATACTTATTCATGGATTAATATGTAATATGTAACTTACCTAGAAATCATGTAATAAATACCACCTCCTTTAATTTGTCCGTTGGTACTAATGGCACTCATACTTAAAGCTGTAAGAGTAGTCACAGTTGCAGACAGCATGATGATAACAATCGCCAAACCTTTGTGTTAAAAAAGTGTTATAAGGATAAAATTTAATGAATTGTGGTTTACATTCAATAATTTTATTCTTTTGTCTAATAGTTAAACTTAATTTAAAGATCACGAGTCACGAAAATTCAGAAATTATGTTAAGTAATTCTGTGAGTGGACAGTAATGAGGGAAATTAAGGAGCAAGAGTACAAGAAAAAGTAGGTAACAAATTTATAAATTGTGAAAGCATGAGCCCTTGGAATTGTTTGGCAACGCATTTTGTAAGAAAGTGAAAACATCGTGAGGCAGATTGTTATCTCGTTCAGGTTCTGAGAGAAGATCTAATGTCCCATTCACAATCCATTACAGAGGAGGAGCTAAAGACGGACTTTTTCTGAAACTATTTAAATTTTGTTATATCCGGTACAATATTCAAAGAACTCTTGGGAAAATTAAATCCTCCGCACCTCAGTATGATTAATGCTTTTGAATTTTGGAGATTTTATTGCCAATCTAGAAAACGCAGTGTACACTGCACACTGTACAGTGTACAGTAGACCGGTCCATTTTTCACTTTTTTGGTCAAAGTTAATGTGCGAACCCGTTATACTGTTCCTTTTGATGTAAGGAACAACTTCTGAAAAAATCAGTTGATTTGCTTTAGGTTAAGAGGTCACGCAAGGTCACTAAAGTTCGCTATACATTTTAAATGAGCTTTCACCAGGAAATCAGGCATGGTGCTGGTGGGGAGAAATGGGGAGGAGGTAGAAATTTTATTAGTATCTTAATCAAGGCTCCCTAGTCTTACACAACATGCAAAAGGAAAAAGTTCCAAAACAATTCCTTCCCGGTTTTCTAAAGGAGTCAAACTTGTAGAAATTCGTGTTTTCTAAGGTTTTGGGCCTCTTAGAAAAGCAGGAAGGAATTTTTTTGGAGTTTTTTCCTTTGGTACAATTTGTTATTCATGGTGAAAGCTCATTTAAAATGCATAGCAATTTTTAGTGACCTTGCGCGACCTCTAAGCAAATCAACTGATTTTTTCAGAGGTTGTTCCTTACATCAAAAGGAACAATATAACGGGTTTGCACATTAACTTTGACCAAGAAAGTGAAAAATGGACCGGTCTGGTGTACAGCCATATTTTGTCCGATTTTGAAGAGCGCTATTTTTAAACCTAGCTTCAAAATTTTCACCAAACTATTGCAAGGCTTTTCATGCTTTTACTCAAAAAAACGAAAACACCCCCCCCTTACCGATTCCAGCTTGTGCCACCACCCAGGACAAACGGAGGAAAAGCATAACACCCCAAATGTTCAACAAACACCTGAGAAGGTAGAAAAACCAAGTTTTTTCAATTTTTTATGTATCTAACATGGTACATATTTTGAATTTTACAAATATTTTTGGTTTGCAAGCAAACGACATGAAACAATAATAACTCATGATTGATGATGTTTAATCCAAGTTAAAGTATACCTCACAAGGACACCTTCAATCCACCCAAATTTTACAGCTTGGTAGGCGTTTGGGTCTGGAGCAGGTTCTTCTGATTTCTATACATTTTTTGAAGATTCATTAATGACTCATTCCATTTATTTCATTTGGTTGTTTTTTTCAAGTTTTGTGTGACACACCTAAAAACGACCAACTAGAAATATCACAGTCACTTACTTTAGCATACATGGCTTCGCTCCTGAGTTCATCTAGAGTGGGCCTCATTCCTCCAGCCACTGAACTCAAATTTTTATAATTATCCATAACGGGTAAGGCTTCTCTGGTGTAATAGTTGAAATTTTTTCCATAAACGGTTGGATTTGCAACAACATCCCCATCATGGTCCTCGTCCTCATCATCATAGCTGAATTCCTTTGGTAAACTTACACTTTTTTTTCGACCACCGCCTAAACCTTGAGCCAAACTTGATCTTCTGGGTTGCATATGCATATTTGGGATATTCAAGGCAGGATTTACACCACTCCCACTTCCACTCATCAACTCATAACTTCCATCCTCCGGAATTGGTGTAGCTTCAAAACTGCTTCGTAAAATTCCGGGTGGATTATTTAATTGACTTGAACTGATACGATTGACACGAAAACGATTTGCATCATCCAAATCACTATTACTATTGCCCAAATCGGACATTTCTTGAGAGTCTGAAATTTTGATAACTATTGAACTTTGAAAACTTTGTTGGGGTTGTATTTGAAAAATTGGGAGCACTGCTGCGGTTGTTGATGCTGCAGTTTCTGGTGAAGTTAAACTGCTATTATTAGGTGTTGAAGTTGGATTTGGATTTGGGAGGGGTAAATGTTTACTATTCTTATGATAGCTTTCTCCTTCTGCGGACATACACGCTGCTGTTGTAGGTGTAGTGTCTGGAAGGGTAAAACTTCCACGATGAAACCACGGAATTTTGACGACCGAGGGTCTCTACACAATAGAAAATAGAAAATACATATAGATGTATCTCTCTGTGTTTTATTTGTTTTTCATATGTTTGTAGTTCTACATAATTTACCTCAGACACAACACAACACAACACTACACTAACAGTAAGAATAGATCAAATGTACAAATATACCATAGACATTGCACATATTTTGCTGTATAAATATATATATTATATCATTTTATAGTTTATCGTTTCTAGTGTATTATCCAATATACTAGTATTTAGTATTTAGTGTATGATACACATTACACATGGTCACACCTTTCATGTTGATCAATTGAAGACTGAATACATGATACAAGATATTATACCATATTTACATGATATTATTTTCAATGTTTAGTGCACCAGTGTGAAAAAAACTAGTCAACCATAACTTTAACCTCGACTATTTTTTTTATTAACACTGCCTTGTCAATTGAACACTGGCGATTGACAAAAGATCAACATTACACATTAACCATCTCCAACAGAAAACAAAGAAGCCTTTTAAAATATCACTTACTTACCTATAATTATAATTTATTATAATATGGAAATATATTTACAATTGACGTCCATTTTTACTTTTTACAACAAAAAACAACAGCTTTTCCTGAATTACGCCTGCATATAATTAGCTATTATCTATTTGGAAAAACACTCGTTGATTTAAGATTAAAAAATGTAAACAATGTACCCTGAATAAATCAAACTACATGTGTAAAGAAGACTTGTGACTTGTGGGAAATATATATAATTCTTACCGTTAATAAACGAGTGGCAAGCTGAAAAATAAGAAAGGAGCAACAATGCTCAAATAATACACATGAAGCTCACGTCAAATGACTGATGGATGAGTCCGTAGAAGAATAACAAGTATCAACTATCACACATAAGTATATTGTACGGATGCTTATTACTCACACCAGAAAAACTAGGATGAAATCCAGTAAAATGAACAAAATGAGGATGATGTTGAATTTTAAGTACTATTTAAAAGTCTAGTGTTTGAGGTAAAAATTTCATTGTTTATTGTTTATGAACCAAACCAAAACACTTAAAATTCAAAATTTGTGGTGACACGATTAGGATTACAGTAATGTTGACTGTAGTGTGATGATGATGACAATGGTTATAAAAAACTTACCTAGCTAAATAAGTCAATAAAGCAAGACGTCTAACATGTAACTAAGAAGTTGTGGGAGGAAACTTGTTGATATAAACGTAAAATTTGCAATTGAGTCTAAATAGCCGTTGTCATGATTTATTTCTCTCTCTCTTTCTTTCTCTTTACCTTTTTACTTTTTGCCTTCCAGTTCCAACCAAGTCAAGTCTGGTCCTCAATCAGAATTTTGTATCCCTCCAAAAGCTTTATTAAAATAAAGAGTAGTTCATTAGTGTTGGTATTAAAATACTATATTTTATATTAGCAATGTATACTACATACGTATACACTCTTTTGCGTATCTTACTTGCTCTTGTACTTCTTCTTGGAAAATTATTTATTCAGGGGTGTTTGGTTTGGTCGTTGAGGTTGAGTTTTGAGTTTTGAGCCTGAGCCCATTAAGATTCAACATGTGTAAACTCTAAACTCTAAACTCACTCTACCCAGCAATAAGTACTGTTTAAAATGAGTACACGGGAAGTTGGAAGTTTTAAATTGTAAGTGATAATATGATTATAGTTTATAAAAAATATATGTATTTACGGAATGATATTTTATGTGACGTAATTATGTAGAATGTAGAATCTGAGATTCATGGATTGTACACAGTATTGTACGTTAGTACAATATTCGGTATTTGGTATTTAGTGAAAGGTCCTTCATAAACCTGACTTGGTTATATTACGTTATACATTATGTACTTATTACTTTCTGTGAGCTCTGGGTATAGTTTTCCTCATGGCTAAAATTACTAATTTTACAATTTACGTATACGGTGCATAGATGAATATGTATAAAGTATAAAAAGTGATGGAATATTATGTGATAGGCGATACAGTCACACATGATAACTACTACTACATAACTACTTACGGTATGAATTACGATTTATGACACTGCCTTCTATATAGTAATAATATATTATAGTCATCTTAATCACAATTCAAATTCACTATTTACTATGAATATTTTAAGATTACAACTTAAATGAGATAACTTTTTATTCACAATTCACAATCCACAATTCATACCTCACACGGATTTACATGGTTAAAACTAAAAAAAAAGAACAAAAACGTCTTATTTGACGTTCCTGTTTGTAGAATTTTTCATTGATAATTGATAACTCATTGCTCATTGGAACTATTGTAATGGGTAGAAAGAAGATAGATACTCACATTACTCACGTAAAATATTTTACCGATAACCGATAAATTGATCCATGTACACTGAAATACAAAATATAGCTATGAATAGGCTAAAAAACGAAACTAAATGTTATCAACTATCCATTCATTCTATTTTTTACTTTATTTAGGACCAGTCTCCAGTCTCAAGTCATTAACCAATAACCTATGTTGGCTGTGATATTGGACAAGATGTGGGACAAGAAAAGTCGGTCAGGTATACTGAATACATGGATATTATGTAAATGTGTGCTGATTATTTGAAATTATGTCCTTCATTGATTCATAATTGTGGATATGATTAAGACTTGAGAAGAATTGAGAATTGAGACTACCTGATTTTATACTTGTACCCCTACAACATGACACACATACACACACGTAACCAGTATCAACTCCAAACAAATATCAATGTGCCTAAGTAGGTACATCCATTTGTTTTTGCTCCGTGATGCATGCAATGGATTCAGTATTCAGTTGTGACAACGAATTCAGCCAGGCTATTTTCTAAAACATGAATTAGGGCCATACTTAATGAAAGTAGGTTCGTATCATTTCAATTTTCAATCCTGTAAGTATATTTCAATTAATTCATTCTCCATACATATACGTAAGTATGTTTACTATGTACTGTATAGACTATACTCGTAGTTGCGTGAATATTTGAATATAACATATATTGGATACTGAACACTGAAGTACAAAGTCAAGTGATTTTGGTCTGGTCTGATCTGATATTTGACGTCTTTTCAGGTGGCCCGATTTTTTTTCATGAACTGAACATGTGTCTTTAGTCTTTACATCTTACCGTAAAAGGATGAAAAATGCTAAGCCTGATCTACTGTTTGAAATTTGAACACTTTCTTGCGTACTGGTCTACTATTTGAAGTTGGCTCACTGTTTAAAACTGAATCAGCATTTGGTCTTTTACGGTAAGTAGTAAGTAGTAAGTACACATAATATTTTTTCGACTAGAATTCAGTTCAGGACTTGGGATTCTGCCGTATGTGGCTCACCATAATGTTTTACGCTCTTGATCTACAAAATTCAGTCATAATTTTTCAAGATTTTGCCTCACTTGTATACCTACAATTTAGAATCTTGAATCTGAATGTATAATAGTAAACATATTATATAATACGATAAAGGTTTGAAAGTTACACGAGCTTGTTGAGTAATGGGATTCCAGGATCTCTCTTTCGTTATTCTATGTACATATGTGTGTGTATTTTATGTGTATATGGTATATGTGTAAGAGTACTTTATGAAGGTCTTTTAGGAATAAAATATTCAAGACACCTTTCCTCAACTTTAATTTGCTAATTAATACAACCAGTCATTGAATTTCCATGGAACAATGTTATATCTCATGTAATATTACAGGTAGCGTTGGAGTTTGGAGTGACAACTTTGAATGGATGTAACTCTCCGTGCAATAAAAAGTAGACAAATGCATCTGACAAATTAGTACTTTGTACTGTACCTATTACATTTTACACGCTGTAAAAAAAATACAAAAATAGAAAACTTGTCATGAATCATATTATATATCATACTAAAAGTACTTACAACTTGGTTGTTAGCGGTTCCCGGCTTTAACTAAGTTGGAGCCATTAAGTATTTTTAGTGTATTGTATTCTAGATTTGTTCAGTTCTTTCTGCAAATTCCTAATGAAAATTCATATTGTACTAACAAAATTTGCACTAACAAAATTAGCAAGTTTGAAATAGAATCAAACTACAAGACAATATTATTATGTTCTGCTTGTTACTTGTTACTGTAATTTATCTTGTCAATTTGAACTAAACCACATAATAATATTGTGCATTTACTATGAATGTAATTGCGGAGTACAAACCTGGAATTTGTTCTCTTTGTATTTACATACATAGCAAATTGGAGTTCAGGATGGATGGTGTATATTGTATACCAATGCTTCATTCTGAATTTTACAACTTGTTTTTGCCGGATTTATTTTCTCCGCTTTTAATTAGATTAGGACCATTTTTAAGCTTCTAGTAGCAAGTGGCAACCAATTAAATTGGTACATTTGACCAAATCATATGGCATTTACAGCACTCAACACTGGTTTTTTATCAGTACTTTTGTACTCTGTCTTCTGGGTTCAAAAGATGATTTACACTTGTGTTATTTAACTTTAACTTTACAAAATGTCTACATTCTACATTCTACGTCACATAATATATTTCATAAAATTCTTCCAGAATCAAGAATAAAGACAAATAATAAATGACTCAAGGATTTTCCTTTGTACAAGGAAATAGTTTTAGTACCCCTTTGAAATTTGAATATGAAGGATAATGAATAATAGTTTTGCCAAAACTAAATAAAAATTTGTATTCTACTACTGAGAAGGTAAAAGGTTAATCCGTCCCGCATACAAATTATGATTAAATGGATAGAATTAAGCAAAATTTTTATGTTTCGAGTTTCAAGTTTCAAATAATTTAGGCATTAGGAATTAGGCAGTACTTAAACATAAACATAAAAGAATGCGTCTTACCTGCAAATTGGTGGGTAAATATGTATGAGGGTGAGTTTTTCCTTTGCATTTCTCCGTGTGTCAAAAAATTCAACTTTTTGCATGTACAGAACCATTTTTGCAATATTTAGAATCTAGAATGGAGATACATAAATGCTACACAAATTTATTCAATGAAAGTGGAATGGTATTTTTATTTGTATTTGTCTTCGTGCTTGTGTTTGTGTTTGTATTTCTGTCTGCATATATTACATAAGTTTTAAGTTATATTATGTACTCACTACTCACACATTCGGGTTGCAAATGATTTGCACTGCGTCCAAATACCAAATACTTAGGTCCTACCAGAGCAATGCGTGATAAAAACATTTTCAGCTCTTGGACAGGCGTGAATAACCTCTTGTTTTATAATTTTTCAAAGTAAACCGAATATTTACAATTTAAAATACGATTGTGACTGTTGAAAGAATACATACTAATGTTTAATGTGTTTGTTGTTTGCTTGGATTGGATTGTGTATTGTATGATAATGTTGTATATTGTACATTGTCCATTATTTGCGTTGTGGAATTCGTACGTTAGACATATGAAACGAATATACACACATATATGGATATATGGAGTGATACATGTTGCACAATATTTACACATTTTCCATTCGTAATTTGTAGGGGGTGATGAGACGGAATTTGGCATCCTAATTATTGAATTCATGCACTTGTGTAAGTTGTAAGTATTTTGTTTTATTCACAAAGAGGCAAGACGACAAGACGACGATGATGATGACGTTGAACATGGAAGATTTTTTGCTACGAGCTTCTCAAAATAATGCGGATTAATGAAAGGACAAGATTAGCCACGTGCACACTTCATGTTACAAAAATCGGCTCAAAAAATTCAGTCCATTTTAGTAAGTTATTCATAACTCATGAAACTCATAGTCTCAAGTCTCAAGTCTCAATATTCAGCATGAAAAGTTGTTTGGACTAACTGACTGTTTATAAAATACTTTATACTTCTACAAAACGTTTACTCACATTCAGCAATAATTAAATACTTTTCATGGAATGAATGAAAGTTATTTCTCGTCGTCAAATTGTATGTACATTTGAGCAGAGCAGTCCTGAGTTTCCTTAACCAAACGATCGAATTCATGAAAACCATACTGCAAACCTCAAATCTCAAATATAAAAAATATGGGCATTATTCGAGTGAAGATAAAACCATGTAAAACGGAACTAATATCTGATGCATAAACATTTTGGTGGGTTCAAAAAATTGAAATTCTTTGGATAAGTAAGATATAATCTTCCATTTAGCAATTGATTCAAAATTCAAAGTTCAAAGCCAGTCAGTCGTCTTCGAATCATATTATTTTCTCATGTGTGAAAAGGAAATGGTTATTGGATAAATAAAGATATGATAATGGTTCAGTTGTATGAGGATGAATAGCTGTGTGTGTCTAAATCTAAGAGCCCGTAAATTACCCATGATATCCGTACACACGGAACATTGATCGCATAAAATTCTTTTTTCTGATTGTGAGTTTCTACAGTCTACAGTAAATCTTTGAAGCAGATATTATATGCATTGTGACACTTTTCATCCTTTTATCCGCGACTATTTATATAAATTGGGCATTGAGTATTCTTTCTTTACCACACTTTTGCGTCACCCAAAAACCATCTCTCATGTCTCATAAACCAGACACTAGGCTTAATACATGTAAGTAGTACGCTAGTTCTCATACATAGTATTTTTCAGTAAAATTATGCAATTTAAGCAATTCTTTTGAACTTTCAGCATGTTCTTTTGCAATTCTTTTGCTTTGAGTAAAGTTTAAAGTTACAAACTACAGATTACAGATAAACTGGTGTAATTTCCTTTAAAAATCAAGATGACAATGGAATTATAACCTATAACATTTATACATGGTTTACTATTAACGTTTCCTACCCCATCTATTGCTGTGTGAAAATACTTTATGCAGTACTTAATTGTAAGTATGCCTTTTACTGAAAGTCATTTTAAAAGCAACCCCAGATGTAAAGAAAACACACAAGAAGGTAGATTAGATTCTTTTTTCAATAACTTTAACGTGTATTTTTCTCCAGATTACTTTATTCTTATCAAGTCTTATTACTTTGAAAAAAAAACAATAATGTGGATTGCGGACGGAAATAATTTTAATCAGTCATACATTCTGCATTATACTCAATTCTTTCAATCGCTCCGCCTATGGTACAGATTTGACGTTTTCTATACACATATTTTTCTATCTTATTTTCTTTCCATTTTGACATCAAAGTACACAATACACAATATACGATCACATTGATTGAAAATACAATTAACATATTTATTTTTAAGATATGCATATGTTGTATACAATGGACGATGTACAGTGACAATCACAAGATACTGAAAAACATTTGAATACATATTTTTAGCAGGGTATATTTAAAACAATACCGATTCTAGATTCTACCTTAAGCTTTGACTAAGCTTCGAGAGTATCAATTTAAACGGTAAAACACTTTACTGTTTGGGGTTTGGGGTTTGGGCATATAAAGATGGTAAAGAAGAAAAAACAAGAAGTTCTGGACGAAAATTGCAAAACTGAACAATGTTAAACATTTTTTATTTTATGGTAAACAAGGATATTGACTTTATTTAAAGTGAACAATGTTACTTCTGCAGTATACAAATAAACTTTGTTTGAAAAAGTTTTTAAAAAATTTCTAGTGATACACAAAAAAAACATGGACAATTTCTGCTCTAAATACATTACTACACTTTGTAAGTTTTAGTACCACAGGAACAGTTTTTTGCAAATCGCACAGCAAAAATCGATGAGGGGACCAATAGCTATAGCTAACTATTTTTCATTTCAATGAAACAAGTTTGGAAAAATATTTGTCCGGCATCCATTTATAAATACTCTAAACAGTACGCAATATTATAACCAATTAAAAGGAAATAATCAGTAGTACTTATACCCTCCTGTTTTCTGCCATAAGTAGCCTGTACTCTCATACAGTTTGATTTTAAAATTTGAGCGGTTTGTATCATTACTTAAATCTTAAATATACATATAAATAACACATTACGGATAATAATTTATTGCTTATCTAACTCTAACTGATGGCACTAAAAAAACTAACACAGAGCTCTGTGGCCTTTTCATAGCATACAGCGTTTTTTTTTCAAAACAAAACAACTAATTAATTAATTACTCGTACGCGTACAAGTACATAATTATTATAGATACACGATATACGTCTACTTTCTACTGCATATTATTGTTATACATTTTATATTTACAATTTTTTTAACGTGTACCATGTACACTTACATAATGTGTGTAGTGTATACACGTATTTTGTATGTATAATATTTCAAACAACGGAAAAAACATTTTTTTTTCAAGCTACATAAAAGATACAGACACGTAGGATATAAGTCAAAAATAAAATTTATAAAATATAATATGTTTGCATTTTTTTTGAGCGACGTAATAATTCATATGTGTTTTTTGTTTGTACAGGAATAATTACACAAAATCTCTGCTTCACTATCTGAAGTTGATACGATTATAAATTATAAATTACATTTGCTTTTAGGACTAAATTGAATCTAGTTGACTTCCAAGTCTTGATGTGTAATAGTTGATTACGTCATAAATATGTAAATATTGTTCTTTTGTTTGCACTGCTCCTGCCCGATCTTGCCGGATTTTCATCACAGTTCTTGGTATATTCACACCTGAAAAATTTTGAAAAAAAAAAACGTTTTAGCTTCCAATCATTCATACAAAAACAATTCAGATAAATGGTTTCTTCCACAGCTCACAGTTCATATTTCATTTATACATAGAGCAGAAACATTAAAAATTGAAATGTTTTTTATTTAATATTTTGTACAGAAAAATCAAATGGATACTTACGTTGCTGTGACTCGAATTCTCGTATACCAATATCACAGGCGACGAGCATTCCGCTTCTTCCAGTTCCTGGTGAACAATGGACAACTACGGGGGTGGGTTCTTTGGTGAATTTTCGGGACTTTGCGAGGAAATCCGCCGTCATTTTTGGATTGGGTGGGACACCTTGCTCTGGATAAGAGTGGTACCACAAGTGAATCACATCTCTTCTTAAGTTACGTTCCATATCCTAAAATACAAAACAAAATTACAAGCATTAGGTATTTTATGTTTACTACATTTCATCAAAAAAAAATTATTTTCCAAGTTTAACAAGTTGCTATTCCAGTGATCATAATATTTTATCAATCTACAAGTATAAACCCGTGTGGCCGCAGGCCACAAAAAAATTGGGTTTTGGTTCAACTTTAGAACAAAAACCCAATTTTTCAAAGGTCAACGGATTGACTTGACAATTTGGAGCCCTTGCATACTTTGAAGATTTACAATTAGCCCCTTTCCTTAACTGTGAACTGTTCCGAAAAATACTCAGTTTGTCAACTT
>JAQGBH010005187.1:0-14858 GCA_034698265.1 Sminthurinus aureus | reverse complement strand
AATCATAATTTGTTATAAAAAAATAAGTTTTTTAAACAAAGTTTTTCTTTTATGATCTCGGCTGAAAGTCCCCTTATTATCGTGGAATATCACAGATATTATGATCATGTGAGTTATTTGTGAATGTAAAAGAATAGTATAAATGGTATAAAAAATTGCAAAGTGTACTTTATACAACATTATACTATTTGACAACAAACAACATCTATTGTTAAAATTAGTATATCATTCAAAATAATTCATATTGATGATAATAGTAGAACATAGTATTATCTTCAGAAACAAATACCCTGTTCAATAATAAATAAACGTTTTCACTGGAATTAGTTACATATGTATGTATATTCTTAATTCTTAGATATTGTATTCAGTAATAATATTAATCAAAATTAGAATAATAATAATTATTAATAATAATAATAGTAATAACTAAAAAAAATCCATCGGCAAGTAATTTTATAATCTGTGAGTTATTGTTGGGTAATTAGTTGTATACTGGTATCATAATATTTCCCATTAACATGTTTTTAGAAGATGTGAACAATGTTTTCAATTATTTACAAAATGATTTTATTCATTTGTTAATGGAAAACTTTTTTGACATTCATAACATAGAGAATTTTAGTGTATTGGTACATGTATTGAATTATTCTCTCTTCTTTTTTTAGCGATCCTTTCAGGGAAAAAAATTAGAGTCTAAATCTTTGAACAATAGAAAAATAATAATACAGCTTAATAAAATTATTCATTACTCTCCCCCCTTCATACAATTTTAAAAAAAAAACGTTAGTAATATTACATACGTAAATAACAGAATGAAGAGTGAATTGAAAAAAGTTGTTATATATCAAGATTTATTTTTGTTTCACTTATTAAAACATTATTAGTGTTTGTATAAAAAATATTAACCAAAAAAATGACTATCAAATATTGTTACAAAGAAGAAAAAAAAACAAATTATAATATGATTTCATTTACACAAGAAATAGTGGTGGGGATGTGCAAAAAATTGAAAAAGTCAATAGTTCCTCCCTCACACTTACTACTTTTTGTTGAAATATTATAATAAATAAACAAAAAAGATTAATGGATTTTGTTCCCATGTCGTAAAATACAATATGATAGAAGCATTAAGTATTTCGTTTTTCAAATTTAGTGTAAAATACATATTATAACATTATTATATATATAGATAGATGTGTACAATATTATTTTATTGTTCTTTTTATTCCGAGATTAGTAGCAAGATATGTTATATAAATAAAAGATACAAACACTAGCGAAATTCCAAATATATATAAAGTATATATAACTGTGTAATATAATAATAAGATATATACATATGTAATAGATCAACATAGATAAATGTATACACACACAAAGTATATTACATAAGAATAAGATTACAGTACGTTGTTAACTTTTCAAAAAAAAACAAACAAACAAAAAAACATGCTAAATTTGTTAAGAGGTTTTTCTTTGTTCATCTTACGAACGTACACAATCAAGTTTATCGTTCATCATTATGCATTAAAGTTCATTTTTTTTTAAACTTTTATTCCTAAATTTTCAACATTTTTAGTAAAAGAAGTAAAAAATACAAATGTCATTTTTGTATTGACTATGCTTCTTAACTGGGATGATAAAATATAGTAGAAACATAGTGATGAAAAAAGAAAAGTATTAAAAATACATTGAGAAAAACATGAAATACTGAATTATAACTTGATGTAACGTATTGTAACTTGAGTGAAAAGAGATATAATATTATAGAATATTGTATTGATACATAATAATATAACATTATATGCATATTATATACAATACATGTAAGGAAAGTCGCTTTTTTAGTATAAATTCCATTTATGTCTTAAAAGTAAAACATATATGCATGATTAGTTGTGCTGACAAAAACACCTTCTCATGAAATCTCATGACTATCTCCTGTTTAGTATAAGAATAAAAGATTATATTACAATAATATATTTTAAGAATCATTTGAATTTACTTTTTATAGAGTGAAGGATGAAAAACATTCTGGCGAAGAAACTTCTTTAAGTATGTATAATATATATATGTATAATGTATACACAATATGTATAAATATGTACAGAAAGTTGTTTTTTCTCCATTTTGTCTTTTTTTTTATTTCATGTATTTTATTTTCTACATACGAGCAAGAATATTTTATTATCATCAAACTCTTTTTTTTTCGAATTCAGGAATCAAACTTCATGTGGCGTATAAACATAAGAAAAGGCAATATTTTCTACCAAAAGAAGTACATATTTTAGAAAGAAAGAACAATAGTAATAATAAATGTATGTACATATTGTATTATGAAGTATAAAGGAGAATACTTAAAACGTACAAATATTATATACACAGCATATATATAAAAACAAAATACAAAAAATGTGTAGAAAAAAAACTGATGTCACTTTTATTATAATGTGAACAAGTTTTAAAGCTAAAAAAAGATATAAAATATGCATGCTTGTAAATATATTATATACTTTATACAAATGTTGATACACACACCAGGTTAGAATTTTACAAGAATTAAGTTAATGTAAAAAAAGAAGTAATAGTTTCTTAACACCATCTATTTTATACAGTAATATCCGTGTGTATTAATATACATAATATGCATGGAAACTTTTGAATAGTGAATAGTACAGTAGAAGTTATAATATTAGTATTCTTGTGAGTTCTATTCACATCATAATTTACTTATTATGGACATATTCTATATATGCTGTTATTGTACATTGTACATAGTATTTTAATATGTGTGTACGTATGTAAGGGCTCCTATAATTTGCAATATATTTTTTACAATGTACAACATCATAATACAAATGTTATGTATGCATGTTGTATGTGAATGATAAATGATATAATAGACATAATATAAACTCAAAGAAAATTCATTATTTTGACTCCCTACTCCTAATCTGTGCTGTTAGATGTTAGATCTAGTACATGTTATTATTATAAAGTAATACAGTAGTAACATATTATATGAATTATAATTGGCATTAACAAAAAAAAGAAGAAAATATAAAATAATGATTATTGACAATTTATAAAAAGGTATTACATATTATAGGCATTATTATTCTTACAAACAAGTACTTGAATATTAAAAGATTGTTTGATTATTTTAATATGTGTATAGCCTTATCATGATGACCTTTCTCCTATATATTCTATATATTATAGAGTTCATTGTCATTGCATATAAGTTTGATTTAAAAATAAAACATGTCAGCAGATAACTATTTTTAATTTGTCATATGTGTGTGTACATTTGCATGTTGCTATCAGACGAAAGGTATAGGTGAAAGATAAAATGGAGAGATACTGGAGAAAGGAGAGAGAAAGTGTAAAGCAGAGCTGAAAAATATTTTTTTTTAAAAAAGAAAAGAAAAGTTATCAGACTTGTTTTGATCTGTGGAGAGAGAAATGTTCATTTTTTAATTAGTTAATTAAGTTATGAACAAAAGACATACAGATACAGAAGATGGAAAAGTGGAAGAACCAACTATATATAATATTATGTAATTTTGGAAAAATATACACAAAGTCAGTGTATTGACTGTATAATAATTCTTAAATGACTGGGATTTTTCGAAAATAGTAGGAACTGAAGGTGAACATATTCTGATGATGATGGATTTGTTATTCTTATGAATGATTCTAATTTTATAGTTTATATTGACTTGAATTTAAAAGAAAAAACAGGAAAAGAAAAAATATTGTACGAAAAAGGATGATATAATGAGTATAATCAGTAATAATC
Organism: Sminthurinus aureus; assembly: GCA_034698265.1. NCBI lineage: Eukaryota > Metazoa > Arthropoda > Collembola > Symphypleona > Katiannidae > Sminthurinus > Sminthurinus aureus. Next base: position 11,053 of record JAQGBH010005187.1, on the reverse strand, counting down.
AGTGTAAACATGGTTATTTTACGAATAATTATATATATATATATATACATATAGAAGGTCAAGGGAAAAGAGATAAAAGATCTGCTCCGTTTTTCTCCACCTACTTTGTAGTGTTCTATTATTATTGTCCTGTGTCGTGTCGCATAAACATTTTTATCAAGATTAAATCAACAATTTTACAGCTCCAATTAAAAGTTTAGTTGTCCAACAATGTGGAAAATACCGAAAAAAGTATAGACATGTTTACATAAACAAGTTTATGTTAATCGAATATAAGCTAAAAATAATCCAAACGGATCTTGTCACTTTTCCCTAGACTTCTAAATATACATACATACATACTCTTTGTCTCTTTGTGTGTATAAAACTGTAAAAAATACCATAGTATAATACGGAGAAATACAGTTTTTTGTAAAATAAAAATGCTTTATTGTTTCAACATGTTCTTTCAATTAGATACATATTCATAATTTCTTTGGCATCGACGGCTAATACAAATTGCATTTTCTTCATGAAATTCATAAAATTGCAATTATTATTATTATTATGTTTTAAAATAAGTTGAACTTGTTAATCTTAATTTTTAGAAACGTCTTACGCTCAACATTTAGAAAAATAAGTAACATCATGGTAAACATAGTGGAGCATACAAAAATTCCTCCAATGCCATACAAGTACTGGCTACTTCTGTGCACGCAAATGTTCAGCTGCTTTTATTCTAGTAAAAATATTGGAATAGCGGAGGAAAGAGAAAGCACAGCGAGAGAGAGAAAGGCATATTCGGAGGGAAAAGGGAGAAAAGAAACTCGAGTCAGTTATCATGACTCAGTCTTGCCCGGTATACAAAGACGATAGGACACGTCTGCATTTTCTCTTTACGTACAACACGTAACAAACAAATAAACAATCCAAGAGAAAGAGTAAAATTGTGAATTTTATTTTGCTATACTTTAAACAAGGATACGCATAGTTATATAGTTATTGAATACTCCATGTGTACGAAACAGTAAAATAAAAACAAACCTTTAACCTAGATTCTGTAAAACATTATACGCACTTGTTAAATGTATGTGCATTACAAAAAATCATCTGTGTAACTGGTATAATAATAAAATTGAATTAATGTAACAGTGCTGGTTGCTTCCATTCATTTCCTTTTTAAAACGAAACTAAAGAACTTTGAAAAATAGACAAAACGTAAATATTTCAAGCGAAGACGTACCTTTACAAAATTGTGGTTGTTTTTGGTTTGGTGTTCTAGTTATGGCTCAGTTACACTGTTTATAAAGATTAAAAGTACACTGCATTCTTGATCATTTACATATACATTATACATGTACTTTAAATGGTGTTCTACCTCTAAATACTTTAACGTACCTGTTTTTGTGCGTGATTGATGATAATTATAGTCTTTTTAAAATATTCACAAAAGAAAGAAGATGCATTGCATTATATGCATTGAACAATTTTGCTAAAGTTTGTGAGGTTTAATGAGATAATTCAGTGACTAGTGATTCAGTGATTGCACAACATTATTCGACAGAATAATATATAATATTATTTTATCGTAGTACATACAGTGGTTTAATATCTTCAATCTTGATGTAAAAATCTGAAAAAGTTGTTACAGATAATTTTTGTCGAATTTGTGAAAGGTATTGAGTGAAAGTTGAGTGAAATATTACAGTTTGTAAAGAGACATCAGAAGACTTTACATTTGCCACTTTGATATAATGTTACATATTATGTTGTAAAAAAAGACAAATTGTTTCATTAAATCCAACAGCTAGGGCTTGGAAAAGGAGTTGGCAGCACAAGATTACTAAAACTTTACATCGTCATGGGTAAATCATTTTTCACTTTGTACTGTTTTGCTAAATAGCTGATATTTAGCATCTGTTAAGTTATTAAAGTTATGAACAATGGTTAAGCTCTGAAGGTAGTTTATTTCTCTCTACAGAATACAAAACACGAGATCATTAGATAGAAATTAGAAATGCTTTGTGACAACTAAAAATCAGTTTTTGTTTTAAAAAAATAAGTAGAAATTTAATTTCACATTTCCTTCAAAGACAATACTTTACTTGCTTTAAGTCTTTTGTGTCGAGTTAGAAAAATATACTCATGTACCCATTTGTACACAAAGATGCAAGTATTTGTATTTGTAGCCACTCGACGTTAAGTGACCAAGACAGATACACTAAACTTGAAACAGTGACATTGACAAAGGAGGTTCGAGTGACTAAAAGAAGAAACTGTGTAAAAGTAGAAATGAAACAAGAGAGAAAGAGAAACAACTATGACTAATAAAATAAATTCACCATGTATTAACGAGGGGGTAGAAATGGAGAGAACTGGGTGACATTTAAAGTACATTCATGAAAGTAAAAAAAGATCAAGTAGTTGAGAAGTAACAACGTAGAAAATAGATGGAAAGGATACAAAAGTAAATGTAGTGGACTTTGAGTAGGTATCTCTATTCCGTCTCTGTCTGTCTGTCTGTCTGTCTGTCTGTCTGTCTTTATCTCGTCTCAGTCTATAAGAACTGGTCACTTTATCCAGTGAATCACTTTATCCAGTGAATCCTGATTCTTTAACCCCTTCTGATACTCGATTTTTGAGTCCATGCTTACGTACAATGTATAATGCACAATGTATATGTTCTTAAAGCTTGAGTTCCTCTGGACGACAAAAAAGACTCAGACGGAGATGTACGAGAGCGGAAGGAAGTGAAATTGAATTGAGACTAGTTCATGTTCATGTTCAATACATAGACATTAGACATGTACGTAGTAGGTACACATTACACATTATATATCTACATACATATACACACGCAGTGTAGGATTTAGGACTCCGAAGAGAAAAACCAGATTCGTTTTTCCCTTTCGTTAGCCTTACCTTTCTCTCTTTCTCTCTGTCTGTGATAGACTGCATCTGAATCTGACGATTAAACTACAAGGAAAAGCATCTCACATTGCATATATCCAGTCTCACCACACACATGCACAATACATATACAGATTTATTTTCATTCAAAAGCAATGGATAGGAATATATAGTTAGAATTCAGAATTCCTACACTGTAGGTCAAGGTATTTCAACAATTTATATACAAGTACATTATTACTATGTAGTTTAAAACGATATTATCCATAATGCAGTATCATGTTGTACATGTATACATAATGCTGCATGCTCCATGTGTACACTTACGTTTCTTTGTGATTTACATTCCTCCAGGCTGTTACATGTAAATCCTCCATGTCATAAGAAGAACGAGAAGAAGAAGAAAGGAGAAAGGAGAATATAAGTGCAAGTAGACTTTGGCTATATCACCATAACCACATTCACCACTGACACTACTAGTGCTACTACTACCAGTACTTTTACTACAATTACTATTAAGACGACGACGACGACGACTATTTTTACTACTGCCTCTTTTACCAGTCGAATTTTGCCATTGAGATTCCCATTGGTGATGTCGTAATAAAGAAAAGGCAAGGAAGCAGAAAAAAGCACAAGAAGAAGACGACGAAATACCTGCTGTTCGAATTGGAAGATTCGAACTACAGACTGCAGTATAGAGAAAAGTCGACTGGATTTCATAATACACAAGCAACCTTTTACGAAAAGTGTAGACAGAACGTCTACCGGAGAAAAGGGAAGGAAAGAAAGAGTCACAGAAGGAAAAAACTAGAGCCAGAATTTCTTGAGTCTTGAGTCTTGAGAGTCAGGATTCAGATCCAGGATATATTTCTTGTGTAATATATCAAGAAAATATCCATAGATTTCCCATCTTGCGATAGAGAAAAAAGGAGTCATAGGTTAAGACTAAAAACGAAAAGAAAGGAGGTAAAGGCAGAGGCAGAAAAGGCTTCAACTCCTGTGCTGAAATTTGAAAGACATTTACTACGGACACATTATACAGTATACAGATAAAGGAAAAGAGAAGAAAGAAGAAGGATACGCAACATCAGCATCAACCCAAGTAGGAAAAAAGAAAAAGAGAGTTGGAATTTGGAGGTGTAGTGGATATAAGAGAAAAAGGGACAAATATCTATATCCTACAGCACACGGTAGTAAAGAACGAGAGGAACCCGAATCAGAATCAGCACCATAACTAGAAGAATAAAAAGAAGAAATACTGTTAGATATTACATGCAGTTGAACTAGACTTGGATTTGGATTTGGACGAGGCACTAGATCTAGAACTAGAAGTAAAGGATGGACAACTGGTATTCTGCTCGTGTCCATCCAACATTTGAAGGTATTTTTTTTGACAATATTATAATATTTCCATGTCGTGTGATTAATAAGTGAGACACAAGAGAGAAGCTATATTTCTGACATTATCAACAAGTAATATAATTTCACATCGAAAAAAAAGGCACAATAAAAACAATAAAATTTGAAATGGTGAAACAGCAAACATCATAAATGTTTTTACTTTTTTCAAGGTAACGCTGGGGACGACGTTGAAATGTTGACGGAGGAAGGTATGAGTCATCATCTCTGATTGTTATTATTATTATGATCAATATTATATAAATGTCTGGTATAACATGTACAATGTAGAGCCTATAATGGATGCTCACCTCAATCAATATTGGGTATCTTATACATTCTACAATATGTATAAAGTATATCGTACTGCATTATCCAAGTTTCAAGTTCCAAGTTCCAAGTTCCAAATAAATCGATGGACTGTATTATATTATATGTAGTATGTGAAACTGTCTTTTTTACTTTTTTTTATCTCCAGGGATGCTTTCATTAGCTGTTGTCCTGGGCAGTAGTTTATCTCTTGTCGGTCTCGTCTTTGCTTTCATCACATACAGGTAAGACACACAACTTTTCTCTCCTATTATTTATGCCAACTGTTTTTTACATCTCAAGACCTTGAGCCTTGAGCCTGGAATTTTGAGGCCTTGTCATCACTAAAAGCATTTTGCATATATATGCTTTCATTCCTCGACATTTTTCAGTAAAATGTGAAAATTTAATGGTTCAACAAACTCTCTCAGGACAAGTCCGACACAGTCACGTATTTCATACATCATCAATATCATCATTCATCATTATAATATTTTCGCTATACATATCTATTATCTATATTCATCTGGCTATCTACGTTAAAAGTCAGAATATTTGCATTTTGCATGGACAGTTGAAAATTGACAATTGACGATAACTATGCAAGAGTGCTACGTGCACTGTTTTCCTTCGTGTAGAACTCTAAAGTCTAAAGTCTGAACAATCAGTCGTCTTTTAGTCATGCTGTACAAAATATCTCTAGTCTGATTTCTGTAACTTTATCTATATCATTTTCACCACCGTGATCATTGGGTTTAACTGCTGTATGAAAACGGTCGTGTATTCTGTACTATACACGCTACAATCTACAGTCTACAATAAAATAATAACAATAATTATTATTTCCCCAGTATCCAGTATTCATTATACATTATACAGCATACACTCTAAAGTTTATGCGAAGGTCACGAATAGGAAAACGAGCAACGTGATACATGCAACGATAATGAATGGATATGTCGTATAACATATCGTGTTCATCGGAGAAAAGAAACGTGTGCTATGCACCATGCACTATGTACTGTGTACTAGCTACTAGCAGCCAGAAGCCCAGAAGCATGTGTGTGTTACATGCTACATCCTGGCTCCACCGTTCAAACATGTGCATTACCCTGAGGATTTTCCTGGAGATAAACTCTTTTGCTTTGAGACTCGAGAATCGAGAGTTGAGAGTCGAGAAACAGGAATGCCTCTCGAATTCTTACAATTCCAAGTTCCAAGCACTGTTTACCGTGTGTAGTGTGTAGAGTGTATATATAATGGATACACATTACACACTACACATGCTGCTCCATCATCATCATTATCATCACGAAAGGAGAAAGGAGCAGTGCACGATACAGAATGAGAATATCGAGAATCCAGAATCTAGAATCTAGACTGTAATGATTTTCTTAGACAATCATCATTATCATTACCATTATAAAAAGATCAGGTAGGAGGAATAAAATGATGACTGTATATTACGAATTATGAGTGATGCAAACATGTACCATAGTGCCCATAGCATGCAGCATGGAGAGTGGAGAAGGATCATCACCATCAAGGGAATCTGTGAAATGAGTTGTTCCAAGCGCTAATTTCATTTTACTCGAATTCTGAATTCCGACGAGACTTGGGACTTGGAACTTGGAGCTTGGAGCAAATATCTTGATGAACTAATTGATAAAAGTAGATAGAAGCAGAAGGGAAAAATTGGGAGAGCATATTAGACGTTCAAGTTTGAACAAGAAGATATTCATATTCATATTCAAGACTAAAGACAAACCCTTGGGAAAATTTATTCATCATAGGAAGTTTAGCATACTCAACATTCATCCTCGTGTTTTTGTGTTCTGTATTCATGTTTTACTCCATGAATTTTATTTAATACTGCAACAACTCACATAGAAATGTTTAACATGTAGGCTGTACAATATATCATGCACAATGTACATTGTACATTGCGTTCTGCATGCTGGATAGAAAAACTAGCTGAAAAAGGTGCTCCGGTTTTACAAAAAAAGAAAGTCGGTTCCCTCTTTCTTATATTTTTCATTAAATTGGGATTATTCTTGGATTTGTAAGGTATGCTGTATGCTGTATGTTTTGTAATGAATTTTCTCTGTATCTCTATAGTATTGTCAATGACAGTATAAGATGGAAAATAGAAATAGCACATCAAACAGATCACTTGGATCTGGTATCTAGTATCTTGTATAATCTCTAATAAATTTATAATTCGTTTCAAAGGATTCACGTTCAATAGGAACTGAGTGTTCAATGCGTACAGCTTGTATTTGTATTTTGTTACCCGTGTAATGAGTATTTCTAATACGTTTTTGTGTGGTGTGTAGTAAGTAGTGAGTATTGCGTGTAGAGTATTGAGTAGGGAGTAGGGAGTCAACAGCAAACAGTAAACAGTAATAAAAACGGTATTAGAGCGGAGAAAGAGCAAATGATAAAGAGATATTGGTGATGGAAAGAGTGTGCTAAAACGAAATAGAATTTAATATTCGATACGATACCCTTGTGTGTGATCCAGAATGTACTTGAAATTCCATTTCCGAATCCCTTTCCAAACCCACAACCCACTCGTCCTATATTATACATTATACATCGGTAGAACGGTAACTGGTAACTGGCTTGACTGGTGTTTTGCCAGGAGCCAAGAGCCAGGAACCAGGCGCTCACCGTCAGTAGTCAGTAGTCGGTTAGGTACTTGATACAAGTGGTCAGCTCCTCTTGATGAAAGTTAAGCACTGCCTTTGTGTTTGATATCACCCTAATAATAAGAGCAATACCATTAGTGTGGCCACTGGTCATTGTAATCGTAATCCTAATAGGAATCCCAATCGCGATGACCTATCTACTTAACTGCAACTCTAACAAGAAACAGATGTTGTCATCATAAAAACCTCATGTGCGAAACGGAAAACGGACTTCACCTAATAATGGTTATTTGTTACTTGTGAGAGGCAACGTATATATTATATTATGTATATACAGAATACGGTATACTACATATGAAGAAAGAGGGCATATAATACTTAAGCCTGACTGTTCTGGCAGTGATAAAGAGGAAACGGATGAGATACGATATGTAGAATGTAGAATGTAGACTCTACATTGTAGAGTCTACGGTGTAGAGGGAAAAGATTCAATAGACAAAAACAAATTAGAAACTCCTCGTTTGTGTAGGTTTGTGGATTGGGAATCTACTATACATATACCGATTGAGAATTGAGAATTGAGAGACAATAGACAATAGAACCTCTAGCTTTAGCTGTGCTCTTTCTGTATTCTGTATTCTGTGTATACAAACAAACTGTATACAGTATACAAATAGCATATCATGCGTATCTACAATCTACACTGTACACCAAACAAAATCCCATTTTGATTCAGCTTTAAATCGAAATCCAGATCCAGATCTCTCTACCATTGAGTCAACTGGATGGCCGACTCTGTACTCTCTACTTTCTCTCCATGTCGACTTTCTCGCAACTGACTCTGTTTTTTCCAATTTGACCAACATCATCGAACTAATCTATGAACAAATCTAGAACCTAGAGTCTAGAATCTAGAATCTAGAATCCAGACCTGAAAGAGCTCAAGCATGTGAGTAGATCTGACTGCGTATTTTGATACGGAACTGGATAAAATTGTAAAGGAGATGGAGAAAAAATAAAGAAGAGAGAAAGTACTCTCAACTTTCAGCATTTAACCATAAGAGAAAGTGGAAAAAAACTATCACTACTGATATAATCTTTTCAGTATCAGTGTCTAGTGTCTAATTACGTTTATGATTGGAAAAGGATTAGCTGGATCTGGAGAATAAATGATTCCTGTATTCATGCATGAACAGGGAACATTGGACATTGAAAGTTGAACATTGAACAGTAGTTAATCAGATACCAATAAATCATTCATGTACAATGCATGTTTACATCATTTATGCACACAGTCATGTATCATACAGTAGATTGACCACAAGTTTGGAAAATTCACAGTTTACTCTCAATCACAAGTCAGAATTACTTTGGTCGTTCATCGACATGTAAATTATTACCATAGGATATAATATGCTCACTATTCACAATCTCTCATTTACTACTATGGAGCTAGTACCATAAATCATGTTCAATTACATAAGTAGTAAAGTGATTTTATGCAAGAAACACGCATCTAGAATGTAGAATCTAGAATCTAGAATCTAAACTCTAGACTCTAGACAATACGTGATTCATAATGCATAAATGTTGAATGAAAAATATCAGTATTTATTCCTCACTCTTTTTGGAGTGAATGGAGCAAATAGGCAGTAGGTTGCTCATTGTAGACTGTAGACTTGAGACATTGAAATTCTAACGTGAGCTCACGCATGTAACTACTCACGTATCTATTATCTATAGATTTATGATGCTCCATTTTCCCTTGTAAGTTGTAACTTGTAATGGTTGTCCAGAATATCATTAGCGTAAAGTGCTCATCAAACTATATCTAACCAGTATAACTAGATGACTAGATATCTAGTCAATAGTCAATATTCAGGCATGTCCAATGTTCAACATTGAACGAATGATATCCCACCGTACACTGTACGCGAGGCCTTGGTGATTGATGGAAATCACGAGTAGGTTTTCTAATCCTATGCTACATTGGATGTTGAATATTGAACATTGGGCATTGAACGACGGTAAATAATTTAGTTTTCAGGTAAATCATTTACAGATCAATGCTTTATGTGCAAACAAATAAAACATCCAGTCAAAATTTGTGTGACTCAGAGACTCAGATATAAAAAATACTACATTTACCGTGTATCTATATAAATCTCCAGTTTGACGTAAGACGTCCTTCATACTCTGATGCTTTAGAAACTAGATAGTCTGAACACTGAAAGTAATATTCAGATGACAGATGACAAAAGGAACGGATGAGTAGTGAAATGAGGATAAAGTTGGAAAAAATCCTTTTAGATTTTATTCCTTTCCTCAGGTTGTAATTTGGATTCGGATTCGGATTTGAATATGCATCGAGTTTATTTAAAAAAGACTATTATGATGGCAATGGTTAAAAGTGTGATGAAATTTATGTAGTGTTGAGTAAATTAACTTTTTCTCTAAGAATTTCAACAGCAAAGTAAACAAGAGGATACGAGTTTAGATTAAAGTGTCCCAAATCCAGAAATCAGCAAGCTTCTAAATAGTTTCCATTTTCAATAGCATGCAAAATGTAGATTCTAGATTCTAGAAACTAGATTGTAGATAGTAGATACACAATCTTCAGCATCGTTTTATAATATAAAATTATGTATGCACAATACATATATGACATAATATAGACAGTGTAGCCTTTATTGCAATTTGCAACGTATTTTATAACTTTTATGCATATCGTATGTAACGTGTAAGTAAGCAGCAAAAAGTAATTTTACGTAATATAATATCTTTAATATTGATTGAAACCATGCACAATTACATACGAACTAGAAATAGACTGCCAATTAAATGAAGGATTTAATAGAAGTATTAAGTATTAGTTATCAAGTACTCAACGCTCAATCCTCAATACTCAACAGAGTGAATAGGTAGAGTAAAAGTAAAAGTAAAAGCAAAAGTGGAGAGTGGAGTGGAGAGTCTCAATTTTTTACCAAATTTTCACTCATTTTCCTCTTCTCCCGTTTTTCAAGCAGTTAAAAGCTCCCTGAATAGAAATAAAAATCAATCCTCCTTGTGATTTGAAATGTACTCTGTACTCCTTAATACTCCTTATGCAAGTTTTACACAGGACAGGATAATATCTATTTCAGAATAAATATTAAAAAATCAAGCAGTTTCATATCCCTGACGAAAATAAGCCAAGCCACACAGATATTCATGTATGTGAGTCGAAATATATGTACTTGTTCATTGTACAGTGTACTAGAGACTGGAGGGTAGAAAACTAAACCTTGTCCAACATCAAACTTTGCACAACTTCTCACAATTTTTCCCAACACACTACGCAATCCAGAGAGCTGCCCTTTTGGGCACATAAACTACATGCTTTTACAATAAACATGGAAAAAAATCAGCATCTGAAGATTCTTAGTTTCGTCAAAATCGAAGAAAACGTTTTGGGTGTCAAAAACTTTCTTGTACAGTTTTAAATTTTGACTTATTTTGTTGATCAATATTGTGTTGCAGTTCTTCTACAAGTTGTTCTAAAATCTTGGCAGTACAGTATGTAAGACTCACGAGTTTTGTCTATATAACAGTGATATCAATCCCGCTTGAAACCGAAAGCACAGCTAAAGATTGACAATTTTCTGAAAGTACTCAAATACGTTTCCTCGCTGCAGAGGTGTTGTTTTGAATTTTAATTTGTGGGGAAACTAGGGTTCCACGAATTTAGTAAAATGCAGCATTCTGGACAGAAAAGTATGCCTGTTTTAGTAGTGTAAAGTACAGGTCCTCCAAGTTCCATTTGA
>JAQGBH010005186.1:0-14863 GCA_034698265.1 Sminthurinus aureus | reverse complement strand
AAGCACAAAGGAAGAGTAAAAGGAAAAGTGGACATTTTTGAGTTATCCTCATCTTTTCATTAAATCCACAGTTGAGACAATTAAGGCAATCCGCCTAGCACAAACGAATTTCAAGTCTTTAACATTTATCTCAAACAGAGATCCCACTTTTTCTCACATGATATTTTATATCGTATCTAAACTTGAAAAAAATGAATGCAATGCATACAAAATGAATGAATGAATGAAGAACAAAAAGAACAGAACAGAGCAGAATTTTCATTAGTTGTGAATTGTGAATGGAACAATGCAAATGGAAATCAAGTCAAGTTGTAAAGTTCAAAAACATGTTTATGACGGACATAAAAATTACAGGACGAGGGACAAACAAATCATTATTTTATATCAATGCCTTTGGACAATGGACACAGCTATTGAAAAATGAAATAGCATACAAAATTCGAATGGTCAAATCTAAATAAAGTAAAATCAAGAGGAGGCATATTTTTGACAAAGTAAAATCAAGATATTTTAAACATACATTTAAAAAATCATTCAGACTCTGAAGTAAAAAATATTATAATAAAAGTTTTTTTTTAATTTTTGTTTTTATTTTGTTCTTTTGTTAATATTTTCATTTACTTTTGAAAACTGAGAATTGAGACAAAAAATTCATTGAAAATGTTGAATTATTATTCATTAATAAAATTCTCCATAAAATCTCAAATTCGTACAGAATCAAATATTATTATTAATCAAAAATACTCGCAATGGCGGTGCGATAGTTTTCAACTTTCTTCAGTCGACTGTAAGTTTCTCCAGCCTTCTCCTCAAACGCACGAATTTGATCCCGGTTCACATTCTTTGCCAAATTGTTGTAAGCATTTGCTGGTTCAATTACAAATGGAGCGACGAGATTTTGTTGAGAAGACAACTTTGAAGGATCAAAACAAATCTTCAATCCAGAAAATCCCTTCATCAATGAGAGAAATTTGAGGAAACCATAATACATTTTGTTGTTGGTATTTTCCTTCTCCGCTTCCCGTCCAGCACTAACAGCGATCAATTCAATGAGCGTGGATCTTCCACCAACTTTCCCTGGAACATCAACTTTAGTGTTCCAGTATTTACAGAGAATGACAAGATCATGGACGAATGAAGATTGCTCCTTCATGAACCCAACTGCACTTTCAGCAAGAGCTGCACTGTAGCGGTAGTATTTTGATGGATCCTTCTTGAGCAAAGCTTCAACTGCTTCCGCTTGTTGAGTCTGAGTATCAATTTTTTTACCCGTTACGAAATTTCCAACAGGCAAGAGATCCACTTCAAGATTATTAAGCTTGAATTTAACAGCAAAGGGCGTCTCACTCAAATCCTTTGCACTTGTTTTTGAAGCTAAGATTGATTTAATTTTCTGGATAATTTCCTTCCGTCCCTGATCAGTATCATTAAAATCATTAATGAAGACGACAGCATCAAAATCCGACTTCTCAAGAGCCGTTTTCTTTCCAACGGAACCACCAATAATAGCTCGATCGATTGAAAGGTTCTTGTTTTCTGGGCTGTTCAAGATATTAAACACCTGAAAAAAACAACACAGAAAAACCAACATATTTTAGTTTTGTACAGTCACAAGCTTATGTAAATTATATATTGATGAAAAGTGAAACAAACAAACAAGTAAATATTTCATCATAATATAATCAGTTATGCTGCTTTTTTAAATGAGATCCACGACTTGCGTACATATAGATACATGCAAAAACAATACTCTCTCAATCTGGAAATACATGTGACTTTTTCCATTAATCAAAAAAGTTTTTTGATACAATTTCTACAATTAATCCATTTCCTGTAATTGGCATTTTATTAGAATAATTGTAATTTATTTATAATACATGCACAAAGTTATGTGCATTCATATTTTTAGTCAAAAGTATCGATTTGGTTCTCTCTCTGTTTTTGCATTGCTCGAGTTTATGTTAAAGGAGAAATGACAGTGAGTAGTGTTTTTTTTTTATCGAAGTCATTTGAAATATATTTAATATTTAATAAACGTACAAAAGTGATGATTATGATGCATGATAATATGTACTTTTAACCTTTTTTTCTGTAAAGCGTAGTTTCATAAAGGAGGATGTTGGAGAAAAAATACAAAAGCGTCATATTTTACTTTAATAAATATAACTAGCTAATGCGAAATTGAAAAAACATGTGCGTATTTATTATTGTTTGATCCCCTCTACTTTTTTGTCTTTTTGCTATGGAATTTCTACTTAATTTTCAGAGAGCTTTAGTTTTTGCATAAAGTTGAACATTTTGTATTTGTTCTAATAATAATAATATTTTCTACTACTTTCAAATTCCACAGCAAATTAAAAAATATTATAATAATTACATGTTCTTTATACATGGTAGATTTTACTGTAAAATGTAAAACCACTATAAAACCACTATAGTACACATTATCATGCATCATAATCATCACTTGTATGTTTATTAAATATTATTATATTTCAAATGATTTCTATTTAAAAAAAACACTACTTACTACCATGTTTCCTTTGCTATAAACTCGAGCAACGAAAAAACAGAGAGAGAACCAAGACGATACTTTTAACTAAAAATATGAATGTACATAACTTTGTACATTTAAACAAATTACAATTATTCTAATGAAATGTCAATTACGGGGAGAATGGATTAATTGTAGAAATTAATAAAAAAAAAAAGTCGCATGTATTTCCAGATTGCGAGAGAGTTTTTGTATATGTATCTATATGTACGCAAGTCGTGGATCTCATTTAAAAAAGCCTAGATATCGAGATGGATAGCCCTGCATAACTAATAATAATCGACAATAATATAAAATGCATAATGGAATTTATGCTAATTTTTAATATGAAAGAATAACAATAATAATAATATAATACTAAAATTATTTTGTATTATTTCTGTTTTACCTCTTGAATGGCGGCTTTTCCATTAGAATCCTTCATTTTGCAATCCTTCGATAGCTTCGTCAACTCTTGATTTATCTCGGAAAGAGACATGATTCCAGATTTTTCCTATGGTAACAAAAATGAGCGACTTATCGTTAGTTAACTTGTTACCAATTTACATAATATTATTAATTTTTTCTACTTGTTTTAATTGTTCCTGTTTTTACATCAAGTGATATCAAAATATCACAGTAGCCTACTATAGCTACTGTGCAAAATACAAAATATTAAAAATACGTAAAAAAACCCCAATTTATATTTTATGTCTATTTTTTGTACTACTTGTTATATTTAATATGACTTACCTACTTTTCTAATTCAATGTAGAGAGACGAGAAGAGATTAGAGAATTGGATGATGGATTTAATGTGAAGAATAATAATTATTAAACTTGACTTTAATTGAGTAACAAAAAAGAAGACGTGCACTTCAACTGACGCTCAGGAATCAACTGTGGCGTGGCTTCAATTTTTTTCTAGATTCTGGAATATTCTACCCAAAAAAAAATCTAATGCCGTATCAAGGATGTAATAATAATATTATGAATTCAAGTAAATAGAGTAGTGCAAAAACTAATTTGTGGAATTCCAATAATGAATACTTCAATACGTTAAAATACATAAATTAAATGTGTACCAAAGTAAAAAAAAAGTATGAAGATGTAAAATTTTATATCCGTTGTATTTCTACTACTTTTAAATTCCACAGCAAATATAGAAATACTATAATTTAATGCTTTTGCACATTCTAGATGCATTTGTAATGTTTTTAGTGTAGTTTATACCTGCATTATATTTTATGTTTTACATTTTACACTAAAAATATTATGCAATGTGCATGCATCTAGAATGTATAAAGTAATTATAATATTTTTTTATGTGCTGTGGAATTTGAAAGTAGTAGAAAAATAAATACAATGAATATAAAATGTTCAATTTTGTGCTACAACTAAAGCTCTCTGCAAATGAAGTACAAATTCCATAATAGTTATAACGAAAAGACAAAAAAGTAGATGGAAAAAAATCAATAATAAATACGCACATGTTTTTTCAATTTCACATTAGCTGGTTTTATGTATTAAAGTAAAAAGTAAAATATTATGACAATTTTGTATTTGTTCTCCAAACTGGAGAAAAAATCACATTCTTGATTATGAATTATGCATTTGAAATGGATTATCGAGTCATGAGAAGGAAATGAATAGACCCTTCAAACACGATGCGGAAAGTGGTCCGGACGCACTCTTTGTCCACTATATAACTTGACCTCATTTTGACCTGGATCGGCCACAACTCTCTTTTCATACATGGTCAAATTGTGTTGAAACCCGGGTGATTTCATTAGGGCGATGATTTCGCTAGACTGCGTGTGAAATTGAGCGAGTACTCCAACTAACATAGTTAACCTCATGCTCCCTGATCATATTGTATTTATTTTAAACTATAGCCGGTATAAAATAAAATTATTAATATTTTTTTCTGTGCAAAACAATAATAAACAAGCATTTTTGCCGAAGCTTTTTAAATAAAAAAGTATTTTAAAGCAAATCTTCATGAATTCACAGAGGGATTTATTTGATTTTTGTGGGTACCTGATTGAATTCGGGACTGATTCGGTTTTTCTCGAAATCATTTGAGATTTGAGATACAAATCAATTTACGTTACCACAGAAATTTTTTTTTTGTATAAAAATGATTTGTTTATCTCAAATGATTTCGAGAAAAACCGAATCAGTCCCGGATTCAATCAGGTAGCCACAAAAATCAAATAAATCCCTCTGTGTGATGATGAAAACGAAAACCTTTTCTCGGCCGCGTCCAACATGAATGATTTTATTTTATACAAATGCAGTGGAATTTCAAAAAGAAGAGGATGTATAGAGCTTTCAACACTTGAATGCAAACATTTTTGGAAGTCTTCGTTCTTCCGCAATTGTTCTACGAATGGTGAGAAAAAGGTAAAATTGTTGTCGTACATAGTTGTTGAAATTTGTCAAGGTAGCTTTTGGGTTGAGGAGCAGTCACATCTGGAATAAAATAAAACCTTAAAAAAAATTGACCTGAAATATTGACATTTGGAAATTTGACCTTTCACTGACCTGAGGTCACCAGTCCCCGATATCCGTTGCTGAGGATAACACACATGAGACACCATGTAAACAGAAGACCCCCGTAAATGTTTTTATGACGGATTTTTTCAATTGGTGGCTCCTCCAAATTCTCCAAAAATGCCCTAAAGGTCAAAAACAGTCCGGTGACCAGGTCAAATTCCCAGAGGCAGATGACCTGTAATGTGATTGCCAGTGCAACAAAAGTAGCAAGAATGAAGTACCATGTGACCTTTTGAAACGGTTGAATAAAGACAGAGTAGTCGAGAGACGCAATTATTCCGTCACAGGTGATGAAACCAACGCCCTCTTTTTTCACATAAATTGTGTGTAAAGTCGTGATAGGCAAGAACAACAGGCTGACCTCGCCATTATACACCCAGCGAACCTCATTCCGCTGAGCTTGGTCATTCCATTTTGTATCTTCTTCACTGGTCCATCGAATAGAAGTTTTATTCATTCCCAAAATTGCAGCCCCTGAACTGGAATCCATTCCTTGTTCGAGCTTTGAAAAAACCAGAAAAATTAGGGCGGGGTTAAAAATTTGGGTATTTTTTGACCTTTTGTTGTAGATTTCTCGAGTAAACTCATCCTTCTTCTTGAGATCTGCAGAAAATGAGTTAGCGGTTGCACTTGACATTCTAACAACTGAACAAGTTTCAAGCAGCTTAAAAAAGCTTTCAGCCTCAGTGCGCAAACTCTCTGCTGTTTGGTCACCCGTATCGGAATTGGTATTGGTAGAGGGCGCAAAATCATAAAACTGCGGGAATTTACAATATTCACACAAGAAAATCCAAGATTTCCATGCTTTTGGTGAAATTATATTTTCCTGTAGTCGTATTCCTCGTGACCTCCGGGTTTGCCCTTGACCTTTGACCTTATGACTGACCTTGACCTCATTTTCATTTAGCTCAATCACACTAAATTTTCCATACACTATAGAACTTCTTTCCGGCCTTTTCCCTTTAAATTCTAAACCCACTAGAAGCAGTGCTAAAAGGGTGGCATTTTGCCCCTCCCTCCCTCCAGAATCCGCATCACTCTTATTTAGCACAAGAACATTGTATGATTTTTCATCACCTGCAGTCAATAAACCAATCAAATTCAATAAGTTTTCAGTTTGCTCCGCATTTCTCTTCAGGCTTTGAGTCGTGTGATTCGGAGCAAAGAGAAAGGTCACTTTACAACGGAAAGCGGATTTTGCAAAATACGAATCCGGATTGGCATAATTAAAAAACTTGAACAGACGATTTATTCCAAAGTCAAACTTATTTTGAGACTTAGTAGTAGTCGAACTGGTGAATTCTAAATTACTCGCAAATTTTATTTGAGGGATAGAATTTGACTGGGAATTTTTGGATTGGGTTTGAATTAAATGATGTGAAAAGGGGGAAATTGAGACAATAAAACAATCTTTGAAAACATGGAGTAGAAATTCCAGTTGCTCAAATTGAAATTCATGATAATTTCCACCCTTTGTAATTTTGACAGCTAAAACAATAAACAGGAGGAAAATTAGTCCTAAAGACATTTTTGAAAAAATATGCAGAAAATGCATGAGGAGAAATTTGAATGTCTCCGAATCGTTTTTTTTGGCTTCTCGTAAAAAACTTCCAAGTGAATGCGCTGAGCTTTTCTCGAGTGAAATGATCTCTATGCTTGGTTAACACGTTTGCCAGGGTCAAAAAGGCAGTAAGAAGGAAGAAGAAAAAATGAACCAGGAACAAGGAAAAGGAAACAAAATGTGGAAAGCAGGTGAAATGGCGGAAGCAATCCAAAATTAAATAATTGAATAAAGTCACGAGACTTTGTTTTGACACGAATGCTTTCTCTTCATTTTTAGGAAGCCAAGCTGACTATTGCAATCGTGCTGTATGCCCGTCCGTGCACATTGGGGCAATTCGAGACTTGGTCACCAGCCATCTAGCGGGCACACAAGGAATTAACTCGGGGCGATGTGAGACTTGGGAAATGTGAGACTTGGGGAGACGTGAGACTTAAGCAGTATTTTGTCTCTCTATGCATAGTGACCCTGGGGCAACGTGAGATTTTAACAGTCAGCTTCGCTTCGGGAGCCTTAAGCATTTATGCTTTCAAGGCGATATAAAATCGTCCCGAATGGAGGCGAAGGGAGGCTTTCAATGGCGATTTTGATTGACGTTGGCTCTATGTAAAATAAAATAAATGCAATTTTATAGTGTATATTTTATACGAATGAAAGCTTTTAACAACAATGGCTTTGTATTTAATTTGAAATTAAAATCATGGGATCTGTAGAGCAGGCAGCGTACTGCGCAGAGGATGCTGACTGTCATTTCTGCGTCCTCTGTCTAATCACGGATACAAAATTGACGAGTTGGTGGGGATGGAATTATAATATGATTAAAATAAAAAATAATGAATTGGTGAATTACTAAAATAATGTTGCATATTTTCGAAAGCCACAGACAAAAAAGCATTTGCACACAAAATACCATAAATAATTAAAATGATTTTTAATTAAGCTCCTTTGCAACTACGGCACGCTGCACTCGATACTCGACGTGATTTTTTCCTTTTGGAAAAACCAGAAACCAGATTTCCGCTCTTTTTGTTCTATTGCCCTTGAATTGAATTGAATTGAATTGAATTTAGTTGGCGTGAGGAACGTGTGGCTGAACTCTGTAGACTGTAGAATCCCATTAAAATTTGCCAACTGAATTCTGGATTACTGGACATGTATTTTTTGGTTGTGGGTTGTGGGCTGTTGACAGTGCAAGACACAATACACAAGCCACACCATGTTCACTTTTGTATCTTGTTCGTTGTCATTTTTTGTGTGAAAAAGTGTCCGTTCTCCGTACAAAATAAGTGAGGAAAATTGAGCATTATTTAAATCACATTTCGAACAAAAAATGTCTGACTGTTCCTTGGCTTTTGCCGAATTAGGCCCAGTGGAACAACTTTTGTTCTACACAAATTCCTCGGTGTATTGTGGAAATGAATGGAGGATTTCTTGGATCAAGTATGACAAGGAAGTTGATTTGTATTTGACATCGACCCTCGCGGTCATCGGAGTAGTCACAAATTTAATCAATATCCTTGTTTTGTCTCAAAAAGCTATGAGAAAAAGTCCACTGATGCGGATTTTACTGGCTCTAGCAGGCGCAGATCTTTTTCAGTGTGCCAGACAACTCGCTGAAAGTACGTTTTTGCATTTTGTAGGTGCGAGACACAGATATTTGATTGAAAAAGCACCGTATGCAATGTCCACCCTTTTAATCATCAGCGCTGATGCTTTATATGTATGTACGACAACCGGAACCGGAAACACAGAAAATATGAAACTAAGAATTATTTTTTTTCTTGTTTTGTTGTTACTTGAAACTTCAAAGACACTTGCAAAAAAGGACACAATTTGTCATGCAAAAATATCTATTTTCATAACCATGTGTTTTTGGTATAATTTTTCAAGATTTTTCACTATTGGACGGTTTATCTCACTTTGTGTGCTGCCCTCTGGCGATGGACTGGAATTTTGCATCCACTCAAGTCACGAAAATGGCTCACAAACCGCACGGCAAACAGGGTCATTATTTTGTGTATTATTTTGGGCACGCTATTTGGATCTTCCGCTTGATTAATTGGGAGTATTCAGCCAGTTTCTCAGAATCAGAATCAGAATCCAAATTCAAATGTTGCCATGACAAACATGACAAGTGATGATTCACAAGGAGAATGCGATTTGCTGAGTGTGATTAAAAAATACAACAACAGCGTCATTTCCATCACCAAACAAGAACTCCCTTACATTTTTAACCCGGAGATGCCATCGAACAAACTCATTGGACCAAAATCTAAAGAAGACCAGAGCCAAATTTTGTATAAATATGTATTGAATGGCACAGGCATTAAGATGTTTTTCATTATCACCGCGTGAGTCCACCATTTATGTATTTTGCCATTTTTTTATTTCCAAAGGGCTATCTGTTTTGGGTGCCCTCAAAAAAAATTGAAAGTGCCCTCAAAAAAATTAAAAAGTGCCCTCTTCAACGGTGCCCTCAAAAACAATTCAAAGTGCCCTCAAAAAAATAAATAGAGCCCTCCTTTTCAATATTATTTGCCCCCTCAAAATCTGCCCTAAAAAATGATGAAGTGCCCTCTAAAAAATTAAAAGTAAAATAATGAAAATGAAATGAAGGTAAAAAAGTATTAGAAGAGTTTACAAAAAGCCAGAAACGGGCGGCGCATGGGCTGATGGGTTGAAAAAGGCCAATTTTGGTGAGGTTCAAAGCGAGGCGTGCGCGCGTAGCGCGCTTGAACTTGGCCAAAATTGACCTTTTTCGACCCAACATCCCATACACCATCCTATTTGGGGCTTCAAACTACTAAACAAACTAATTAAAACCAATATGCTGGTTTTTGAAAAACCTTCTTTCTCTTTTAACCAGGCAGCTTGAGTGACAAAACACGTGTATGAACTCCGGGGAAACGGTTGGCCTGATCGTCGCTTTAATAAAGAACCAGAGACAACGGCGGAAGTTGTTTGGAAAAAGTAATAACTCGTCCACATTGACAGACTCCTCCTCCTCTCCAACTTGCTCCTCTGAAACATCCATTTCAAGTTCAAGTTTAACGCAGTCCCAAGGAGACTTGTCTATAACATCGCAAGACGTTTCAAAAAAGGTGCCAAATCAAAATCGAAAACAAAGCCAAGGAACAAGTGGAGATGAGTCTAGTAGAATTACTGCCATGATCGTTGTCACACTCTTGATTTTTTTCGTGACGGAAATTCCAGCTGCAATTTTTATAATGGTATCCTCAATTTATGGAGAACTCTATTTTTTTGAATGTACTGCATGGACAACTGGATTTTTGAGGATGTTGGAGCTTTCCAGTTCTGCAACGAGCTTGTTTGTCTATATTGGAATGGGCAAAAGCTTTCGCAGAGAACTTTTCAAAATCCTGAGCAAAACTCAAAATTCCTTACTTTGTTTTTCACGCGTTAAAAAGGGTTAAATTCCCTACACCAGATTTTTGATAAGCTGATTTGCAATAAGCTTTGTTTAAAGTCGTCAAAATTTAACTGCATTTCGGATTTTGGAGCATAATATTTTATTTTGGTTTTATTTATTCTGATTTTTGGATGAGATTGCATAAACAGACACTTGAATTCTACAATGAAGCATTCAATTGAATTTAACATCAGACATTTGACATTTGACATTTGACACTTGACATGGAATATTCCATGTCAAACAGCATTTTCTTTGCAAATTTTAAAAGAACAACAATTTCATATGCATTTAATCAACAACTTTCCTTTTTCACTCTGAAAATTACATGCTTGAACTTTATATTTGCAGAGCATTTGCCTTGTAAAAACTTAAGAGTTGAGAGTTGAGAGCCGGGAATTTTTAAAATGTTAACATCCAAGTTATTAGCACGCTAACTTGAAAAGAAATTCATGTGAAAATACTGTAAACATTTGACATTGTCCAGGTTTTATTAGGATGATTATTATTATTATTATTTCATGAAATCATCATGAAAGCTTTTCAAGTATTGTCAATGGTTGCTGTTGTTATAAATATGTTTTGAGTTTTGAGTTTCTTTCTATGGACTATGGACTATGGATTTTAAAAATGTAATTTCTTTTCCCTCATGAAAATTGGGAGGCATTTTATACGTTTATTTTAATTTTCTGATTTAAATGCTCCAAACTCTAGAGTTTTGTCAACGCCGATGTTTGTCCATCCAAAATTTCAAGTATCCTTGACCATCGATAATCGATAATCGATAAGTCGCGCAATTGTTTTTTGCTGGATATTTTCAAGCTTCAAACTTGAAACAGCAGTCACACAAAAAGAGCGTTCCTGCAAAATAATTCTATCCTATAAACAGGATTCACCATCAAATTTTTTTACAAAAAGAAACGTCAGCAGTCAGCAGTGACTATCCACAAAATAAATATCAAAGCGTGCGACAAAAAGCTACTTTTTAGAATCTCTGTTCTTTTCACATCTTGACGATTAAAATGGGCACAAATTATTATTTTCCTCGGAGTTTAATAAAAATTCTTGTAACTTTTATACTGAAATGCCCATTGGCCTTGACCAACGCCGAAGATGGAGGAATTTGTCTTGAGTTTCCAATAAAACGAACGACTGTCCAAAACATGGACTTAATCTCCATTTTGGATGACGTGGCGAAAATCGGTTGCTGGATTAATTTAGGTGGAAATATTAAGAGCGGAGACAAAGACAATGATAAAGAAATTCAACTGGCAGCTCAAATCGGCTCGATTTGGATGCAAATTCAAAGTCAAACCCAAAATCAGAATTCACTTGATTTTCTAATCCCAATTTTGTTGAGAGATGAGCAAAACGTTTTAGAGGAAAAGTATGGAAATTATTTGAGTGATGGTCTGAGCGCAGCAGGACGTGTGAAATATTCTCCGTGTTACATTAACATGTTTTACTGGCCGCTCAGCTATCACAATGGCGGTGAAACGGACAGTTTAGACCAAAACATGCTTTACGGACAAGTTCGTATGAAAATGTACGCTGATGGTGCTGCACTTTGTTGCTCTTTCATCGAGCACGGAAAATGCACGCAAATTTACAATCCAGCACTTGGAGCAAAATTTACTGTGGTGTTTTTGGAAATCTGGGAGCACGAAAATGTCGTTATTGTTTCGCAGGTGGAAAATCATGAAAGTGTGAAAAAGCAAACAGAAAAACAACAAGAACAAGGAAATTTCCCACAACCATTTTTCTCCAAATTACTAGGCCTTGTAGATAGCGTTCTGCTTCCTTTCGTTGCTCTCACAATCCCAACATCAAGAAAGTCAACAGTAGCTCAAGGAAACTCAAGAAAAATGGCAATTTCCATTTCCAGCGTCTGGTTTATAAATCACTGGACTATTTTAAATCATGAGCTAAAATTAGAATTACCTTGCGAAAATTCATGTCAAAAACTCAAATGGTCGGAAAAATGCTCATGCTATTCCAACGTAATGGAAAACTACAGCAAAACCAACAGAAATAAAAAGTCTGGAGCTGGACCATCAGAATCGAAGCCCATCAACTTCAGGTCCCAGATACAATTCAAAACTCCCGCTAATCGATATAAACCCGCGGAATTGGCGTCAACTCTCAAAGACTTTTTTAGTTTGGTTGTCCCAAATGTAACTTGGAATCAAGAAATATGGGCACCCAATGAGTGGAGAGTGGACAAGCTGGAGGTCGAAATAAGTAAAGCTACACCGGAATCTAAAGATTTTGGGTATGCTTCTCCCTTTTGGATTTGGACCGGAAGCAGCAACTACAAATTCATCACCAGCGACAGCGTCCACCAGACAAAAACAGGTCTGCAGATCTACACGACGCCATTTCAAAAACAAGTGTGGATCATGCTCCTTGTTTCCATGGTGATTACTTGCACTGTTCTCGTGATTCTTGATCTGGTCGAAAATCCCAAAGCAACTGGAAATAATTCGAGTATCTGGAAGAAACTGTCCGAACTTTGTTTGTGGATCATTCGAATTTTGCTGGAACAACAAGATCAAGAAATTCCTCCAGGAATCAAAATTCCCCAAGCAAACCTTGTGAAAAATGAATTGACTGGAGTTCCGATTAAAGCGATTCGCCTGATTTTGGGCGTTTGGTTGATGATGAGTTTGATTTTGGTCAACGGATTTCGCGGCATAGTCAAAAGTGACTACGCGCTGGATTTTCCATTCGCAAGTAAGCCAAAGTGGAACAGTTCGACGGATTTCCTCAAAGATGGAAGTTTCTTTGTGTACTATACGCAAATGGATTGGGATTGTGAAGAGGAAGGTGACCCATTCTTCGACATTTTCAACTTACCTAAAATTTGGGTGAATTATGACCACCCAAAGCCAAAGTTTTTGACATCCAAGACTTTAACTTATAAAAGCCAAAAGTTAGGGCCCAGATGCCGTTTGTTGTGTGATGAAGATTCCATCGTTCTCCCATTTGAAAAGTCTGGTTGTCAGAATTTTGAAGCCTGTCAACAATTTTACAAACTTGAACTGATTCGGACACGTCAGAAAACGACATGTGCCGAAAAACTCAATCATCTCATCATCAACAAGCTGGGACATTCCAAAACCGTTTTCATGACGACCGCTCAAGATTTTCCTTTCTTCTGGAATCAATTCAAGCGTCAGATGAAAAATTATCCGGAGCTCAACATGAAATTCGTCCACAATTCAGAAGAAATTGACGAGAAAGTTCAAGACATTAATGGATTTACAATTGATTTCCAGTGCTCAAAAATCAATGCCAATGATGCAGATTTCATTTTGACGCCGTTGAAAATTCTGCTCAGTTCTGGAATTTTTTGGTGGTGGGAAAAATGGGAACAAATCAAATTTCACGGGGATCGACAAATTTGGAGAAATTCCAGCGAATTCATCGACGAATCTCGCGCGGACTTCAAACCACTTTCATTTCGAGACTCGGATATTCATCTCGTCTTTTGGATTTGGCTCCTTTTTCTCGTTCTCCCAGCAACCGCTTTTCTCCTTGAAATTATGTCGATCGATAAGATTTTGAGCAGAATTTGGCTCACCTACCAACAAAAACAGCAGAAAATTTCCTTGAGAAAACCAAAAGTCATTCAAAAATTGGTAATCACATTTCCGTTTTGGCTGGAAGAGGAGAAAAATCCCAGTATGACACAAAAGTTGAATGATCAAACAACAAAGATAATTGCAGTGCTGAGGAGGTTAAGAAAACGGAGAGTTGAAAGAAAGGAATTCGTTCTGAAAAATGAGCAACATGGAAAACAAATTCAATGAGCGCCAAGAAAAATTTAAAATGGAATCGCATGCTAAAATGTGATCAAATTATGCTTTTTAGGAAGCGAAGCTGCCTATTGGAATCGTGGTGTCCGGCCGTCCCTTGACAGTTTGAGTACGATTCGCGTCGACGAGTTGGCGCCATCTACTGGGAAAATATTTAAACTCGGTGGTGGCGCCACCTAGCGGACATTTTTTCAAAAAAGTGGTTGATTATGTTCAGAATCTATATACGTCTAACATACTGTACTATCAAGTTTTTAAAATTAACTGTGCAAGTGCAGTGAACGAAAATTATCCAAACAATTTACTCAAAATTCAAAACTGTTCAAGAAAAATTTTGACAACAAAAATGGTTTGTTGAATTTTGACAAAACTACGAATCCCCAAAAGCTGAATTTGTAGTATGTAAATTTTAAATTGTAAATGCATGTACTTTGTGTGACTAAAAGGGCAAACTACAGCGACAAACATTTGGCTAGGAAATCTTGCAAAAACGAGTGTCATTTTTGGTTTTGTACAAGGTTTATTGATATCAAGTTTCAGGTGGAATTCTCCAGTTATTCCACAAATCTTGTTGGCAAGTCAATAGTCAATTCAACAACTGTTCATGTCCTCTTTCACCTGTGATTAAATGACCACAGTTGGTTAAAATATTCTAATATCAGGCACAAGGTTGGCTTTGGAAATGTGAAATACTTGCACTCGTTTCTCTTCTTTGAAACCAAATTTAGAATTTAGAATTTGGAATCTAGAATCTGGAATCTGGATTTTTATTTTTAAATTTCCTTGGCATTTTGAAAACGTCTACAAAACGTTTACTTTGTTGTAAAATCATTAGCAGTAAATTTGTGTGTATAAAAATCTGACAACCGAATTCGGCCGAATTTTTGCCAAATTTTCGGCCGAAAAAGCCAGAATAATCACCAGAATTCTGACGAATTCGGTGAATTTCGCCTGGATTTTCCA
>JAQGBH010005185.1:0-14869 GCA_034698265.1 Sminthurinus aureus | reverse complement strand
CTATGCATAAAAATGACCTATACCACTGAATTCAGGACGTCGAAATCTATCGATTGGTATAGGTTTCATTAAAATCCGGGTTAGGCAAGTGGTGAGTGTGCATTGTTAGTGACTAGGGTATGAAGGAAATGCTTGTACATGTATATATGCATACTTGACATGGAAAAAGTTGTATAATTCATTATGTATATATTGAAGGTATTCCTGAAATTCTTTTGGGTTAATCATTATTTATGGTTGATTTCTTTCTTGCTCTTTATGTACCTTGCTGCTGCCATAGGCGTCTGATAGACCTCGACCCCGTAAAGTACAAAACAACTATACCTTGTAAGTATACAACATATTTTTATTTCCACTATACAATGTAGTTCACTGCAATATGTACACATGAATAAAAACATTGATGAGTATTTACTATTTACTACACCACTAATAACATCCATGTGCTCATATAAATAGCATATATACGATCCACCACATGGGTAATAAAAGAGATTACTTGAATTTATAAGATGTGTATACTGAGTAGAAGCATGAATATTTCCGTATCAATAAAATTGATGTGTGCTGCAAATACTATAGACTGAAGGAAAGAGCAGGTTATCTTTAAATGGTTATACATTGTACAATGCCTTTGCTCAGCACTTCAGCTCCAATTTTTCAGGACACACATTTGAGATACACAATACACATGGTGAAAGTACAAGGAACATTTTTATGCATGACTTTGTAAAAATTGTATGATCTAATCTGAAGTGCAGTGTTAAGGCCTAAACTTATTCTTATATGTCCTATATTGCACACCGTTAGCATACCGTATTTCTCCAAATACTTTCCCCCAGTAATTGGAGAAATACGGTAATACTTTACAGTTTACAGTCGACAGGGAAAAAATTGCACTTTTGGGTTGTTTTTGGTGATTTTGATAACTGTAATATACAGATAATAACTAATTTAAACAAATTTATGACTTTTTGCTCATAGATACCTCAAGGGCCATGAGACCGGGAGAAGTGAATGGAAAAGAATACTTTTTTGTCAGTAGGGAAAAGATGGAAGACGACATTGCGGCCGGCAAATTCCTGGAATTTGGAGAATACAAAGGGAATCTATATGGAACGTATGTACAGTTTAATGATCTTTTTACTGTTATAGCTTTTTTATAGATGTATCACATTATGTATGTATGATATAATATGTATATAAATTTATATTCATTGTTCATGTGTCGTAGTAGTATATTGTATATTGTACAAAAGTACAATACTATTCACTATACTATTTATAGATGTACTTTAACCAAGAAGTTTTTAATAAAACGATGCATACATAAAAAAATACGACCGCAATGTTGAACAAAAACTAGAGAAAGATTACGTGTCTCTAGTCTCTACACTAGATTACATGTGTACTTTGTACATTGTACATAGAGCATAGAGACAAGAGACACGAGACGAGTAATAGTAAACGAAAAGGAAAGTATTAGTATTGATCTCCTTTCACTCGTCATCACCATCACCATCCTCTGTTTTCTCTATTATTAAATTAGCGAGAAAAAACTTGAGCTTGGGGTTCTTTTATTGGCTAATCTATTTATTTCAATTCATTTATTTATTCCCTGTTCTTTTTTCCTTTGCAGGGCGAGCGAGAATGTTCGGAGTATTGTAAGTTCTGGACTGAGTTGTATCCTAAATCCTCATAGTCAAGCTCTGAAAATGCTGCGAGGAGCAGAATTTAAACCATACATTATTTTTATCAAACCACCACCGTTTGACGTAAGACATACTCAATACTCAAATCTCAATTCTCAAATCACAAGTAATCTATACTCTATAGCCATATCAGATTATGGTCATGATAGTAAATATAGTAATCAAATGTAGGATTTACTCTGGTGTATTTTTGTTCTGCATGTGTTTTTTTTCTCCTTGATAATTCTATTATGAATTTGATTTTTGCTACACGTTGAAGCGTGTCATACCATTGCCGTTATATTATCAATAACTGTCATACTATATATTATATTATATATACCCATTATAAAATATTTGTATGTAAAAGTCACGTTGCAATTTTTGCCAGTCAATGTGGATGTCATGTGGATGTAAATTTTTGTATTTTGGTGGATGTGGATTTTAATTATAAGCTGTTGTACTATTTTTATTACTATTATTATTATTATTATGTGTGAAATGGTTGGTTAATTGGCCAAAGCGTTTATATTATTGTTTTATTACCCTCCCGTGAAACTATTTCATATAATATATTGGGTGGTTCACAATTTATAGAGTTTCATCTATATATACGTAATACGTGTATAATGTATATAATATACAGCATACGATGAATTTTATATGATAAGAAATATTCCATATGTTTTAGGTCCTGAAGGATAGTCGACATAAAAGTCGAGCCAAGTCGACCTTTGACGAGAGCAATTCTCGTTGTTTTAACGTATGTTCCCTATATTCTACTACTACTACTACTTCCATATTTTTTTCTGAAATCAGCACTTTATAGTTTATAGTTTAAAAGTAAAAATATTCATGTATGTAGTACAAACAAAAAAAATGATTAGTTGATTTTACTAACAGTCAGTATAATAGTTTATTACTAAACTAAAAATTAATTACTAATTTATGCAAAATATTCGTATGACTATTTATAATATAATTTCTGTTGAACTTTGTCTTAATGAATTATGAACTAGTATTTTCACATTTTCACTAACACAAATAGAATTTTCTTGCAAGAAAAGTAATTTTGCTACAATTTTCAACTTAAGTACAGCATAGTTCATGCTAGTAAGCATAATAATAATTATTATCAGTAGTAGCCCAAGTCAAAATTTGAAGGCAAATCCTGCTAGGTTTTCGCTCAATTTTCGGCATCAAAAAAATCGGGTTACTTTCCCGAATTTGCTTGGTGGTCCGGAAATTCCAGCCAAAATTCAACGAAATTTGTTGGTCAGATTGACCTTTTTAGCAGAAAACCCCAGCAGAAAACCCCAGCAGATGGTTGCCATGAAATTTTTGTACGGGAGTGTAATTTACTGAATTAAGTTTTTATTAAAACTACACGATTAGACTTTCTCTCACAGTCACTAGTTTGTTCCTTTTTCTTCTACATTATCTGCTTTACATTTTATAACGCAATTTTGAAGTCTGCAAAATGTAGTGTAGATAATAATATAAATCTTTAGCTGTTTAGCTGTAGCTGAAGGTGTCGAAGATTACGAACTTCCATTTTCGCGTGTATAATTATTATAACCAGATGTGATTAGCTACCATTCATGCATATAATATTGTTTTTATAACTATTAGTATAAATTTTGTAAATACGGTACATATCTATAGCCTATACCATACCTACTACCTACTGTATAGGTGAATTATGGATACTAAAAAATACTACAATTTTTCCATTTTTTAATTAGTTTTGAATTCCCTTGCTTTCTCTGCCGCACTTTCTCTGTATTCACTATATATTCACACAAATTTTAAGTTGTGAATGTGTGCCCTCTACTTCTTTCGCTTTATTGACATTGCATTTTTAACTCATAAATTATCGACACCTTTTAAATCACAAATCACAAGTCAACTTTATTTGTGATTGTAAGGTGACACAGAGTAGAGTTTTTAGAGTTAGTTGTGTAAACCTATTTAACCTGAGACGCAAGAGAATTGCATAGTTTATAGTCCTTTCAATAAATTTTAGTGTCTTGGCCTTCTACCTTTTGTATTGGAGTGATGAATAGCTTTTAATAGTGATATTGTACAATAGTAATTCATTTCTAGTTTCTAGTTATGGGAATATTTGTAAATATCGTAGTGTTGTACATTTAAATAGAGCATGAGGAACTTCTTCTTCATTTTAAATGAAACGATTGACCCAATTTCTATGTACAATGTATGTACAGTACAAAACCTTTGCTGTGGACTCTTGTATAAAATTTCTTTTAACATTTAACATTTTCCCTCGTGATACTTTTATTAGAAAAAAACATAGTATTATAATATGTACTGACAGCCTAATTAACATAACACATGTAACATGTAAAAATAATTCATTTTTTTAAATGGGTAATAATTCAACAAACGAGTAGACTGGTTATTTTGGGTTTTGATTTGATTTCAATTTTCAGGATGAAGAATTTCATGAGATCATAAGAAGTGCAGAACGAATTGAATTCTTATATGGTCATTGGTTTGACGGTAAATAAAATGATGTTTTTCTCATTACTCGAATTTTACATGTTTGCAAGTCAAGCGTAAGATGATGATGATGACATTTTTTATCGGAAATATATTGTAGGTATATTAATTAGAAAGTAATGAATAATAATGATTTTGTCATGTTTGTCTTTTCATTGCAGAAACAATCGTCAATGACGATCTCACGAAAGCCTTCGATAAACTTGTTAAAATCGTCAAGAAAGTGGTAAGCATAATTATTGACATCTCCATTTCAACATGTTTCACAATAATTATTATATATTATTGATAATAATATACAAAATGTCTACAAGTGTAGGTACTACATACTATACCTACTGATTTCACTTTGTACACAAAGTACAAAGGAGCTTTGTAAATAGGAATTTTACTCATAACATGTTTATTTCTTGTTTTAACAGGAGTCGGAGCCGACTTGGGTTCCCGTGAGCTGGCTAGGCTAATAGGCTAAAAAGGCTAATAGTTAAATAATTAATTAAAGTTACTGCTCCAACTCAACCTACAGAGTGAGACAACACCAAAAGTAAAACGAAACGAAAAAGTGTCTCATGTATTGTTAATAGACTCAACTCCAGTTGAGGAAAGCTCATGTACTTTACATACATAAAAGGTTCATAGACCAGCTGTTGTTCATCTTATCAAATATTTACATCAAATTCACATACACACACACACAAAAACATGTACACACTGTACATAAACTAAATACTTCTCTTCCGCATTTCGTATTTATAACTTTTGGTGCACAAATTATTGTTTTGTACTATAAAATATATTATAAAAGTTCCGCTACTTTGTAAAACCATTCCTATGAACATTTTGTGAATTTCAACTTTAACCATTTTTCTTTTACAAATCTATAGTGAAACATTGAAAATCGATAGTTTACATCCAAGAGGTGTTTATATACCAAAAAGAATCTTTTGTCTGTTTAAATATATACAATCACTTTGTTCCTTTTTATAATAGCATGCCCTAAAGCTGATACACTGCCTATCAAGGTTTACATTGTAAATCGTAATACATTATGTAATAATATGCATTTTTGAGACAGATATTATTTGTTATACTTAAAAAATAGGTTGTTACTTTTTCTCTGTTACTGATGAATGAGGAATGAGGAACATAAAAATTTAAGTTATTAGTAAGACACTATAGTTAAGTCTACATAATTAACAATTAACTTATTTTTGTTATTAAAATGTTAGGCGAGCTCATTTTTTATTAAAATGGAACGTCTCTTGGCACTTTTTTTAGTCATAAAAAATGGTATAAATTTTCAAAGATGGCTATACCGGTTCGTGTTTTAAAATGACACGTTAAATACAAAAAAATAAACACAGAAATCATTGTACATACATTAGATTATTATGAATTGTTATTTACTTTTGTTATTAGTTTAGTAGGAAATAAATTGTATTATATTCAGGTAAAACAAACCACAAACAAAACTATGGTGTGAATCAAATATAAAATACCTCTAAATAATGACTTTTAAATGATATGGATGACTGCATGCTGTGTAGTTTTCAGGAAATAACTAAAGAAAAATATGAAAATGACAACGTGTGCATATAAATAATAGAAAAAAGAGATGCACACACTCACACACTCATACCTGTATATTGAAAAATGAAAGACAAAACGTAATCAGTTGTTACATAAATCCCATGGTGGATAAACTTTTACTGGATTCTGGATTCAGTAAAAGTCTATCCATCGTTATAAAATAAATCCAAACAACTCAAATTTTGCACTGTCTTTGTGGACGTGTAAACGTAAAATCTATACTTAAAGACCAGTTAAAAGGGTTTTCTTGAGACTACTCATTCATCCGGGCTAAAAGATGTAGGGTGGATAAGGGTGTTTTCAAAGCCTTAAGTATTCATGATTTTTGATTTACGTATTCTCAAAGTTACTGCAAAATTTTAGCTGTTCGGGTTTATTGTTGTTATTATATGTACGTAGAGATAATTTAAATGGTAGACATTATTACAAAGTGAAAACGATGAAATCTCAAAATATTAAAGCATATTATATAGATTCCTGCTAATATGTTGTTATCAGTTATCATACTAATAGTACATAGTATATAGTAAACATATAATAAATTAATAAATTCTGGCGGGTAGAAATATCATGTATACATAATATATTATATATAGAGTGTCTATGGTGAAAGTTAGTGAAAGCACCAGGATATGCTTTCGTCAAAAGTATCTACGAGAGAGAGAGAGAGAGGTTGTAGTTGATTGCTAGCCTCAGGGGTTATATGAAACTAAACTATTTAACTCATTATTGCTGAGATGTGAATCATATATTATATTATAATATTATTATATTGATAGTTGTAACATGAACATATTAGACGGAAAATGTCTAATTTTTTTACTCAGATATACATACATAATACAATATATATTATAGACGTACATACACCCTACAATAAAATGTGTATAAATATGAGAGCCTTTTGTTCTACCAATAATTATTGCATATTAAGCCTTCAATATTTTATATAGTTAGGCTACTATATAGTATATTATACTATGGTTAGGTGAAAGAACAAGTAGGATAATGTTTACCTCTCTCTTTTCCTATATTAAAATATATCTATTTACTTTTTAACTATTTAAGTATTCTAAAATAATTATTGATTATTATTAATATGTTATATGAATTCCCTCAAATTTTATAATGTAATATTGCATACCTGTACAAAATATAGATACGTGCTATATATTATATATGTATTATTATATCTACATTTGAGCTTTTTATTTATTTATATTTATATTAGTACCACGTACCATATGCTTAGTCTATATAGTAAAGAACATCTATATTAATAGTATTGTTATCTCCATAAAGATATTTTTCTTGTTACATAGTATTTAAGTTTATTATTATTTTTATTAAAATATGATTGTTTTATGTGGACATTGTATATCAATCATTTCATCTCAATTTGCCTCAAGAAAATACTATAAATATACATATTGAATGAATATTTTATTCATACCTACTAAAGTAAATGATAAAACCCTGTTTTTTGAGCTTTGTGTTTTGTTCTTGTTCAACAACAATATGTGTTATATATCCAAGTAATACTATAGTGTTAATAAAAATCGAAATACATAGTAAAAAATATATTATTATTGTTGTGTATTAGGAAAACAAAACTCGAAAATTTTATACTATGTACTATGCATAGGTATATATATGTGCCGCTGAAAAATGTATGAATATATTATATTATGTAACTTATTATGACCACCTACTATCCCTACGTGCGAATTCTCCCATAGTGTATTTCAAACTCTTTCGATTCTATTCTACACAAGAATAATAATTATTGATAACACAATAGTGAATACTAAGTAATTTCATTTTACTACTATGACTCTTAATCCCTGCATTATATTGATTATATGTATTATATATATAATAGTGTGATCTGTGACCCATGACCTTTTTAGAATTATAATTATTAGAAACAAGACTAGAAACATTACTTTTAGGCATGCCAATTTTTAACTATGTCAAGAACAGATTTGTCGAAATTTCAGACATCTTCAATATTCATCAATTATCATAATGTGTAATAATTTATAAGGTATTTACATACAAGATTTGTAGTAAAATCAATGTGCAGGAAAAATGGCATGAATGGAGAAAATAAATAATACTGTCTGTTGTTCACTGTTTCAGATCAACACACACACACATGTTAAAATATTCTGCAAGTGTAAGATGATAGAATACTTAATGAATAATGGGAGCATTCGTGTGATGGCTTGTAGAAATATGGAGAGTATATTATAAATTATAATATACATTATATAGAAAGAAAATAATTACAATAAATATGTATGTAATAAATCGCCATATACATATAATATATGTATATTACCTACAAACTACAAATATTTAAATTTAAAATTGTATATCATCTATAAATATTGTTACTTATGAATGAGTAATAAGTATATAAGCATGAAGAAAGATTTATATGCTGCAAAAATTTACGAAGAACAGAAAATTTAACATGATGATATCCTATGTATTCCACATTGTTACTATAAATTATTATTATGGTGCCCATGTCATGTGTGACAAATGCAATGAAAATATGTAAGAATAGGAAAATAGTCTGTATATTCTATGTATAATATATATCTATGGAACTAACATCCAATTGAATTATACAGAAGACAAAACATTTAAAAAAGAAAAACTTCATAATCCATGACATTGACTTTACTGTCACAGCAAAAAGCAAGAATAATAATAAATTATTTTACTTATTGAAAATTGAAACCACACCCTCTAATCAGAGTGAGAGAGATACACAAGCATTTTTTCTACTGTATTATCGTTTTGGTTTCTAAATAAAGCCGTAAGTTGAAATTGCGACGTGCATTTAAATTGGGGACTTTCTCTGTGCTTTTCCCAATTACTTCAATGCATTTGAATAAGGGACTTTCTCTGTGCTTTCTCCGCGTACTTAGATGCGTGGCAACGAAATCTCTCTTCCTTAGAGATGATTAACCATAGTAATGATGGAGATTGTTTGGGATAAAACGTTGTCATGCATTTTTTGAGGCCAGCTTCGTTTCAGAGAGATTAATGAAAAATATAAATAATCACATTCGAGAGACTATAGAAATCATGAATCCATTAAGTTATTAAACATGGTTCTCAAATTGACCCACATTTATTTTGTCCAGGTACACGAAATTTACTAATTTAGGTACAGAAGCAGTTAAATTGCTGTTTTAGCATAAAACTTTAAATACTCATAAAAAATACACAATATTCTATATGAATATTATAGTAAGTACATACATATTAAGTTAGGAGTTATTAAGATGGATTTCTTAAATCAGTAGTAATTATCACTGTCACACTCTCTATTTTTTTAAATCTTTCAAAATAACAATTAAATCAGTAACAAGGTAAACAAAATATAATATCTAATATAGAAACAGACGTCTGAGTAAAAGTTCACAAAGAACTTTAGTTTGAAACACACTGAAAACACATGTTATATAGAGCAGTAAAAGTTTCCAATGGTATAATTTCAATGTTTCCTCTTGTTCTAATTTTTGTATAAATTTTAGCTGGTAGCACTAAACATTGTTGATTATATAATATGTACATAAATAATACTCTCTATAAATTATTTTATTCCACAGCTTTTGGTCTGTGATTTAATTACGACATCATTCATTCA
Organism: Sminthurinus aureus; assembly: GCA_034698265.1. NCBI lineage: Eukaryota > Metazoa > Arthropoda > Collembola > Symphypleona > Katiannidae > Sminthurinus > Sminthurinus aureus. Next base: position 5,398 of record JAQGBH010005185.1, on the reverse strand, counting down.
TGAGATCTGTATTTCTAAGAAAACAGGAGGATTTCTTTGTACATATTATGTCACATCAGATTTTATGTAATCCTGAAAGTTTCCATACATTGTTGATTTTATATTATATTACAGTGTGACAAAATGTATAGAGGTGGATTTGTTCCTTCCTGATTTTGTAATAATTATGGTATAATGTATTACTGCACAAAATGTATTACATATTACAGTACTGTTTCAGAGTCCTGCGTTTGTAAAAATTAATACAGTGGTAATTTAGTATTATAATATTGTTACATTGTTACAGTTTCGTATATCTTTAAGAATACTTTTCGTTTCCTCATCTTTGGTTTCTTAGTAAAGCTTTATATTGAGATACACAAACTACTCGATTTGTTACAGTATTCACGAAAGTTTAGGAGTTGAGGGCATCTGAAATAAGTAGTACTACACATTACATTATGGAAATAATCAATCCCTTTTAATACTTTAATTTATTAATTAATTAGTGGGAATCGCCGGAATTTTTTTCTTGATAGCGTCCAAAGGTAGGGCATCTAGACGTCTTGGCTTCCTTATACTCATTTCGGGACTGCTCAAAAATCCATTATGGCTCCCGCCTATCATTAAATAACAAAAGGAGTTTACATATATTATATATTTCGTAAGGTTTGTGTTATTTTTGCAATAATTATTCCACCATTTGATTTCGAATTTCGAATTTAACAGACCTGAACTCCATCCGTTTTGTACCGGCGACGGATTCCAGCTATGACTAGCAGTATTTGTAGTATTGAAATGATTGTTCCAGTTATTCAATAGTACATTCCCATTCACTCCATTCATCCCATTAGATTTCTGAGCAATATCTGTAAATTCAAGTAAACTTTACATTTTTAGCATGCAAGTTCATAGTCTTTATCATAAAATTATTACTTTAAAGTATACTGTACTGTGAAGTATTGTGCAAACTGCAAGACGTTCTATATTCTATATAATATATAGTTCACATTTTTTACTAGTAGAATACAAAGACGACAATACTTTTTTTGTATTACAAAGACTTCTTTTCTATTGTTTTTCAACAAAATTACAAGCAAGTTTTAGGGAAAAGTACGAAATACGAAACAAAAGCGTGTAAAGTAAATATGGTTATTTTTTGTATACTTTGGTGACCTTTCCACTTGTTCACGACACGGGAGGAGTCTTGTTGAGCTTTCATTAGTAATTCTAAACGTAAACAGAGAGAAACATTTTGTTGCATTTAGAAAAGTGAATTGAAATACACATATTATATAGCTCTCGTGACCTCAGTTTTGATTTTTGATTACCTGTAGCCCTCTTAGGTTTAAAATAATTCTCAGCAAATGAATCGCCATCGTTGTTTTCAAATTTCTAAGAATTTACATGCAATTATAAATTTGAATTATCAGTTTTGTTACACAGTCGTATATGTATGTGTATGCATGTATGCGCTAAAATGTAATTTTTTCTACAATTTTTACCTTAATTAAAATACTCCGATTATTTTCTTCGTCATCTTCGTTATCACTGGAACTTGAAATTCTTGCTGGAGCAGTCCTTGAACTAAAATGATCAAAACAGTAATTAATTTATCCCACATTCAAATTATCATTAAAAAGATTAAAAAAATCAATGTGGAGGCTATAATGAACAGCATAATAATTATAAAAATGAAAGACTAACGGGACACGATTATTTGAATTGTTGTTTTGATTCAGTGGTATTATTCCGTTGGCAGGAGGAAGTTTTGTTTTCATGACAGTCAATTCTGGCAATTTCCATCTTTGTGTTTCATCACTCCATTGAGCTTCAGCTTTGATTCCATCTAAATTACTGTAATTACAGTCTCTTCGTATGGTTGGTTGTATTTTGTCTAGTAAACCTTGTAGAAGTTTCAGTTGCTGGTCCTGACGACGAATTGTCTCAAGATAGTCTGTTCTATCATTCTGAAATTCACTGTGTAAATCGGATATTTCTCTTTCCAGTGCTCTTATCTTTATAAAAAAAAACCAAAAGTTATAAAAGTTGAAAAATTTTACATGTATGTTCTTATAGTATAACAATGACCATTACGTTTACCTGAAAAATTATTATTCATTATATCAGAGTCCAGAGTTTATTTATTTTTTACCTTCTGTTTTGATTTTTTGAGAGCATCTGTTTTGGCTCTTAGTTCTTCTTGAATATTATCATACGCTTTAAGTAAAAGTGTATCATCGTCATCACTTTTGTTTATAGCCTCTGCCAATTTGGTTCTTTTCTCAGCCACCTTTTTCTGTTTCTGTCTTTTTTCTATGAGCTCCTGGTCATCCTTACGTTCACCACCAACCATTTCCTGCTCTAATTCTTGTAATCTATAGACAATAAGATTGATAATAATTATTATTATAAAACAAAAGATAGTTTTATTTAGTCTGTATTGCTGCTTGTGCTATTTATGCTTTAACCTGGCTAATGCTTCTAGTTGTTCCGGACTCAGGTCATTGTTCTCTCTCGCCTCTGTTTTAAGTAGATTCTTTTCCTTTTGAACTTCATCTAATTCCTTTTGATAATGATCTTTGAGGGATTCAACATCGGCCTGTAATTTAGCATAACTTTGTTGCTCAGCTTCATAACTTTGTCTTAGGGACTGAAGTTGATGTTCATACTCTTGACGAATTTTCTCCTTCTCTGTTTCAATATCCACATCAGAAATAACAGGCTGCATTTTCGAAGGCATAATTACATTATTGTTATTTTCCTCAAGTTGCTGCTGCGCCAAGAGTTTTTTCAGTTTATTTATTTCTTCTTGATACTCGCTCAGGAGTGCGTCCTTGGGATCTTGATTAATTCTGGGTTTGTTCTTGATATTTTTGGCTCGATTAGCGTACCGAAGTGTACTTAGAGTTTCATCGTAGTTGTTATCTGCTGGACTGTGAATTAATCAGAAAATAATTATTTCAAAATTTTGCCCTACACATGGGTAATGGGTAATCATAATCAAATTATCAAATCCAGATTTAAGCACCTGACGCAAGCTACCATCAACGTTTTGGTGTTTCCTCCAAGTGAATCCTAAAAAGTCAGTTAGGTATATATAGTAATTGGCTTCAAAGTTACAATCAAGGTTTGTAGTCTCAAGTTTAACTTTATTACGGATGAGGTGACTAAAGCAAATATATTATACCATATATTTTTGCATTTGCATTTGTACCTGTAAGAGACGGGTTAATTTGGAGTCTCGATATGGAATATGCTTCGATTTTCCACTAACAGAAAGAGCAGAAATAACGTTACCCAGGGCAGAAAGTGATAAATTAATTTTCGTTGCTTCTTTCAGTCTGTCGCCCGTTGCCCCTGTACAAAGTACAAATTCAAGAGTACATGTACATTTTAAATTGTAAACGTGATTTATCGTCTATTTCATGTCTTGTTAAATACCAGATTGTCACTGAAATAGGTAAATCATTATGTGTGTTTTTCATCATTTCATCCCGGGTCACAAGTTAAAAAATCGTACCTGTCTTTGTCTGCCTTTCACTTCCTGCTAAATCGACAAGATTTAATTTTCCTTGTCTAATTGAACTGTCACTGTGGTCCATCATCTCAATCACGATCGTAAAAATAGAATGGGATCTAGGAGAAAAACATGGTAAAAACACACATGGTAGAAATGAGAAATTTAAATTTAACGGAAGCTTGAAACTGTAGGTTACTTGCAAATTGAAGTCAGTCATATTTACCTTGAAGAATCGGCATTCATAAGCGTTGCCCCTACAGCCCGATTTTTCCATCCCGCGTCCATTAGTTGCTCGCATTCGTCAACATTGTGAACTGTATGCTGTGATAATTCTATAAAACGGGAAATAAAAATCCAAAAGAAATTTAAAAGTGGATATGATTTTCATTTATTAGTACTCTCAGACAAAACTTAATTTAGTTTCTTCATCTATGTATCGATTATCTATATAATGCACGAAGTAAATAAGCGATAACTTGATGAGTAGCTAATCGCTAACTAAAATAATAACCACAAGTTTTTAACTTTTAATAATCAGTGCAGTGATTTTAAACGTACATACAGTATACACAACATTTCATATGGTGCGTCAATAGTAAAGAGTTGTCATTTTTATAGTTTAAGCAAAAACACTCCACGTACTTTGGTATTTATCAAAAAGAAATAGGTATGGGATTTTGATGCTTTCTTTTCCTCCCATTCATGCTTTACATGGTTATCGATCATACATTGATACATAATAAATTATAGCATTTACCGGAAAAGGTCATTATTTTCTTTACCATTCATACTGTATATGAAATAATTACGGTGATTGGAGGTTTCCTCTGTCTTGAAGATTGAAAAGACATTTCTTTCTGTGATATTTGATGTTATAACAAATCTCAACTCTTTTTCTATCATTGATTCTTGTAGTCACCATAAAATCCACTCCATCAAAAATCAAAACTGTGATAACAAAATGCATCCAGCAGGAAAAGACAAATCATTGACTAAGGCGAAATTCTGAATGTACATAATATAATATCCAGATATGGGTAAGTAAACTTACATCCATGATTTTGATCGACACTCACATTCAGTTACGGTGCGGTAGTTTTAGTCTCTTTTTGTGGTATTTAACGAAGCATTAAATATTGCATGAGCGAGTGTCAATAAACTCTAGGTTTGCCTTTGCTAAAATGAAGTGACAAACCATCGTTCCATGTTGTCATTTGCGTTTTCTATATATCCCGTTCTCTCAGTATATAATACATTTATACATTTCTGTGTATGATATGTATAAGTAAAGAGAATGGGAGTACCAGAACGGAGGGCTAATCAATGAGTTCGTTGATATTGATATTCGTATTCATATTCATATTCATATTGATGTACGTAGGTACATAACTATACAGCTGTACATAAATACATATAAATATAGTACAAATGTCTCTGATCCTCCGTACGTATCCTAACATTTATGCTTTGTACTACCACGAATGGAATATGGAATGTACATATATTTTATAATGCCCTTTTTATATTCAGTGTATACTAAGCTCTAAATGTTTGTCTTTTCTCTGTATTCTGGAATTTTCAGAGTTTTTGGCATTTTCCCCTCAGGAAATAATAATAAATACAACTCGGCTCTTATCAATTCAATATTTCGGTATTCCAAATCCAAAGTAAATAATGAGAGAAAGGTAAAGGTAACTTGAGTACGTATCACAATCTGGGTTCAATATTGGTGATACATAGAAGTCGGCAGTCGGCATAGGTAAATGAGGAATGTATTATTCTAGTTTTTGTTTTTCCTGCGTGTATCTATATTATTATTATACAGTAGGGAGTATAAGTGTGAAACTAGCAGCGTGTTTTCCTTTCACGCCGTTTTTGTTGGTGACCCCGGGACTT
>JAQGBH010005184.1:0-14874 GCA_034698265.1 Sminthurinus aureus | reverse complement strand
AGATCCGTTCAGCCATTTGGGCTCTGAGGTGTTCCGAAGGTTTTTCTTTGTGAGTTCAAATGAAAAATTTATAATGGATCCCTTAATCTGATGATATAATATTAGAAATATATGATCAAATTTAATTATAATTGTACGACTATGACTGTATTTTGTGCCTACGTCCCCAAATGTTGTACAGAAATAGTACAGAAATAGTAACCTAATTAGCCGAAATTGACTAAAGTAAAGACAAGTTTATGAGTCGTATACCTTTATTATCTTCCGGACGATCTACCATTCTGGTATGCTCCTTTACCATTAAAAGGCCAGTCTTATACTTTGAACCGAACTATTTAGGTCAAAAATAATATTGCCATTAGGTACAATTCGTTATTTGTGGCAAGTTTTAATGTATGACAAATAATTTTTGATGGTGATGGAAAATAGAAAAGTAAAGTAGTTTTGCAAACAAGCAAGAATTTTGTTGTTGAGAAACTGAAATAAAATATTTGTGGCTGCATTTATAAGTCTGACCCTGTTATCGTAAGTTTAAAATACGAGAAATTCCATCTAGAAGTTTTTCTTTTCTACACTGTTACATGTAAAATTTTAACTTTGATAGTTTTTTTAGAATACTTTCAGTCAACCTAGGACTTTGAAATTTTCAGGGTGGTTAGTCTTTGACCTGAACTATATCAACATTCAAAAAGCCGGATTTACGGTAACGGGGCCAGTCTTATGAATATGGCCAGATTTCTTAAATTGTGACTCACTTTATTTCTTGCATCACAAGTATAATAATCAGCATCAACAAATGTGACGGAAGTGATTTCTAAATCTCCACTTTCCATAATTGTGTAGCGTCCACCCGTTAATTCCGCACCATCTCTAATCCAACGAACAATTGGTTTTGGAGCTCCAAATACTCGACAACGTAGAATGACTGTTTTCCCATCGACTGTTACCACATCCATTGGACCCTCATGAATCACTGGTGGCAAAGCCACGACGTTGACATAGACACCCTTATAGACATGCCCAAAAACATTGGTGGCATTGCATCCATAATTTGCAGTGTCTTCCTTTGTAACACTGTCAATAACAATTACATTTCCTCCTCCTACAATTCGACGACGAGGGTTTATTGGAGCAGTTTCTAATGGTATACCATTATAAATCCATTTGATGTCAGGAGTTGGTTTTCCATTCGCTTTACACACAAACTACAATTAAATAATACATTAAAGTGATTCGATCGGACTGTGGGATTACAAATTTTGCAAAAAATTGGTAAATAGCATAGACTTGGATTATTTTTACTTTGACAGTGTCTCCTTCCGCTGCATGCTGAATTTCGGGCTCCACGGTAAAATATGGAACGGCTGTTAAAAAACGTGCACATCATTAATGTTATTATCCATTTCTTTTAAAATTATTTGATAATGTACAAAAGATTTATTTTTTTCAAGATTTTAAAATCTTGCCATAAACATGGAGTGTAAAGGAGTGTGAAACTGGTGTTCCAACTCCGTTGGTTGCATCGCAATTATAAAATCCGTCATCAGAAAAGTCAACATCCTTAATTCTCAGTGTTTTTCCATAATTTTCAAACTAAATAGACAAAAAAAACATGAGAAATACAATTTAAATGTCTAAATTTGTTGTTCTAAATTGGTGTCGACGAAAATAGTGCAGTATCACCAAACACATTACTAAAACTAATAATTTGTCTTTATACGTGAACACGATCCATCGGAAGTTGGCCATCTTTCCTTGACCACTTGATTTCTGGAAGAGGTCTACACGGCAAAATAAAAATAAAATATTAAACGTTTTGGACTACCCAAATTAAAAAGTGGACTGTATGGACAGACAAATGTAATAAAGATGTGGAATAATAAATAAAATGATGAATGCAGAGGAAGATAACCAACTCACGTTCCACCAATAATGCACCAAATATCAACATCTTTTCCTCGGAGTGCGATTGTATTTCTTTTAGTCAAATACTGCATTGTTGGTTCATGTTTATTCTGTGAGGCTGGGAAACTAGTAGTAACTTGGAGTAATACCTTATTACCGAGCTTGGACTCATTTCTGTATCAATGTTATAAATGGAAATATCACATTTTGTTTTATATGCTGTATACATAAATTTTGTTTAAATTGAAACATTGCATGTAGTATAAAAAGTTAAGTGTAATAACGTGGGATTAAAACTTTAAAAAGAGACCCGTTAGAGTACCGCATAGCATAGTGTTAAAAAATGAGCTCTGCATTCCAATCGCACATTCTTGTAACGCTATGTTGCGCATTACCCCAACGAGTCCCTTTCCAAAGTTTCAATCTCATATTATAAATACCTGAAGGGAGAGAAAGCAGAGCAAGCATAGAAAAAATTTACACTTCTATCCTGTCGTGTGACATTAGAAAACCTTTAAATCCATACACAATTTAAACTTTTTTTACACCTCTTAGTTATTCATTCAAACATCAAATTTTAAAAGACGTGACTTTTCATTGCTACCAAATAATTAAACTTTACAGGTTACATACCATAAATAACCCTCTGGATCAACCGTTATCCTCGAAGAATTGATACTTTTCAGAGCTCCAGTATAAGTTACTTGAACCCAACGAAGTTTTGGTTTTGGCCAACCGTCTGGAGGATCACAAAAAATTCTGAATGGTTTACCTTCTTCTGCTGTTATTGTTTTTGTTTGTTCATCCTAAAATATAAAAAATTTAATACAGAGCACAAATCAGTTCTACTAAATTTGTATATTCCATTTTAATGTAAAATGTCTGCTTTACCTTGCATCAACAATAAATAACATTTATAATCTAAAACAGCACCTACCCTAAATGCAGACAACTCAGCTTTTCTCAAGAAAAACCTATTAGAGCTTGCGGTTCCCCATTCTGAAAAACAAACCAACATTTTTATTTTTACACAGCTCCGTGATGTTGTCAAATTTCAACAGGAACAAAATTAAACGATAGAGTTTGATTTTTATTTAATACCTACCATTTGTAGCAAAACATTGATACTCTCCAATATCTTCATCACGAGGAGCTGTAATTACTAAAGTGCCACGACCTGGCTGTTGTGACATACGATCCTTACAATCCTCATCAGTTTTCCAATTAAATTCTTTTCCATTTTTGACCCACCTGTACTTTGCCGGTGGATGGCTTTCAGCTTCACAGTTGATAAGGAATGGCTTATCATTTTCGTATTGTCTGTCAACAACTTGGAACAAAAGTTCACCTACTGAGGGCTAAAAATTTAAACAGGAACTTAAAACGTTTACTAATTTGTTATGCCGAACATAACAATGGCACGTTTTGTCTTTCACTGATCTAACCCTTGTAAAATCCTTATCCCGTGGTTTGGCAGTCGGAATGACCCCAGAAAAATGGCTATTTCTCTGGCTAAAAGAAATGGCTATTTCTCTGGCTAAGAGAAATGGGAATATTTATCTGGCTAAGAGAAACGGCTATTACTCTGGCTAAGAGAAATAGCCATTACTCTGGCTAAGAGGAATAGCCATTACTCTGTCTAAGAGAAATAGCCATTACTCTGGCTAAGAGGAATAGCCATTACTCTGGCTAAGATAAATTGATGTACTTATGACTACTTTAATGGACCATTCAGATTGAACTTTACATAAGTTGCGAGTCTACCTAAGTTACCAAAATCAAGCGTATATGTAAAAAGCATTAACGCTGACAAGGGAAGTTTTTCACATGTTACCCTCGGATCGAGCTGAAACTTGGCACACTTGTTCCTCTACACACATGTACATAAACCCTAAAGGCATTTTACTGTATTTTCAAATTTCGAATTTTTATGAATTTTTGAAGATTTTGAAAAATCACTGAAATCGAAAATCGAGATTTTCTTATTGGATTTAACAGGGGAAAATTTTGAACTCAAAGAGGGGAGTACGTTCAAATTTTAATTTTAAGCAACTGATAGATACATGTACACATTGTATGACTCTTAAGTCCGCATTCGATCGGCCAAGTCCAAAATGACAGATTCAAAGTCATGTTTAAGTAATCGTAAATTGTAATGTCAAAATGTTAAAGCTAGGAATCTTCATTGACAAAAGTGTTCCTATTTTGAACTTTTTAACACAGGGCTTAAGATGACTCAAACATGATTTTGAATCTGTCATTTTGGACTTGGCCGATCGAATTAGGCTTAAGAGTCATACACTGTGTACATGTATCTATCAGTTGCTTAAAATTTAAATTTGAACGTACTCCCCTCTTTGAGTTCAAAAATTTCCCCTGTTAAATCCAATAAGAAAATCTCGATTTTCGAGTTCAGTGATTTTTCAAAAACTTCAAAAATTCATAAAAATTCAAAATTTGAAAATACAGTAAAATGCCTTTAGGGTTTATGTACATGTGTGTAAAGGAACAAGTGTGCCAAGTTTCAGCTCGATCCGAGGGTAACATGTGAAAAACTTCCCTTGTGAGTCTCCTTCGTAAGCTCAATTTTTACGTACAGGCTTCTTTTTTCATTAGTTATGAAATCCCATGGCAAGGGATTTTGTTATAAGCATATACTGTCTTTGTTTTCTGCCACTCTCAGAAACATTTTTCGCCATTGTTCAGCTAAATACCAACATTTTCCAACCGAATAAAAAGGAATTAGTAAATTCAGGCCACAATCAACAACGTTTCCATTCGACGTACGCCGATCAAATTGATAATTTTCTCACACACTCAAAAAACAGTCATGCTTCTTCACAAAATCGTAAAAAATTGAAAATCCTGGAATGTGGTTGACCCAAAAAAGTTACAAACTTGATTTTCGGCTCAAAAATATTTTCCTACCACATGAATTAAGAAAATTTGAAAATTTTCCACATTTGTGTGAGTTGGAGGCCGTTTCGTGGGTTGTAAAATTTTTTTTGAACATTGTTCCCGGACTTAAATTTTTTGAGTTTTTGAGAAAAATGGCTTTTCTGCATGATAAACAAAATGCTTTGGGCTCGAGAAGGACACTTTTATAGTTTGGCTGTCCTGATTAAAAACTCGGATTTTTTATGCTAATTTAAATTATTGAATTTGATTAAATTTTAATGACGGTCATGTAACTGCTCAAAATGATTCTCCCGTCGTCATGATCCTCAAATTACTAACGACTTTCAGTATTTTAATCCCCTCAACCACTCACATTAAAAATTGTTAGCACATGTTCAAAATATTTGTTGACACTTTAGAAAACTGAAACTAGTCTCACATGCATGGAAAAGTAACAAAAAAGCAAGCTACATTTTCTTACTAAATTGCATGCAAATTGCTTAGAAGGTGGACGAAATGGTTGAAACCGTAACTAAAGGCATCTGTGATTTCTTCATATTACTTGTCTTACGTACGTATGCATTTGGTCAATGTTGAAATGATTCAAGTTTTCACATGTAAGAACGGAACAAAATTTTTACGTATCAAACCTCACGTAAACGTAAGAAAGTTTTTTACGTACGTTAAGTTTTGAATTCAATGTAAATGGCCCATAAACCTGCAATAGCAGGTACGCACAAAAATAGATGAATCACTGTTTTGCTACAAATACGCGTTTGTGGAGGATGTGAAACTCTTTGAAATGCGCAAAGGTTTAGAAGATCATCATATATGGATTTGATATACATGCCATATGTCCCGTCATTTGACGGGCGTTTTACTTGTTTCTAAAATATTTAAAACGGTATACGTTTTTTAGGAATATTTACTTACTTGTTTAACCATGAAGGGTGGCGTTTCAAGTACTAAAAAATTGAAAAAAATAAAATTTTAATATCTGTTTGTGTGTTGTTGGTATAATGACAGTACGGAGAAAGACTAGATCGAAAATACTTTTGGTGTAATCTGTAATATTATTGATAGTTTTGTTGTCCGGTACATTCTTGCAGGACTACTAACAATGTCTAAAAAAGGGTCTATCACTTACCTCCACAACCCGTCTCATCGCGTGAATCTGGGCAGTTTTGGATTCCATCACAACGCAAAGAGTTGGACACGCATGTACCGTCCCCACAATGAAAAAAACCAGGTCGGCAAGTTGACTTTTCATCTACAGGGAGAAAAAATCCCATCATTTGAATTAAATGTCAGGATGCAAATGCAAAACTGATGAAAAAATCACAGAATCCTTTAGTTACGATTTCACTATTTCTTTCTACTACAGACAAATTTGTTATTACATAGTATTATGTGAGTCACTGGAATTTTGTCAGTTAATTTCATGATTTAAAAAACAGCCAGTGTAAATGTTGATATTTGGCCGAGAAATGGTCAAAAACGTGTTTGGAATTTAAAAAAACTGAGAAATCATTTAGTCTAGATAAAAATTTGTTGCTGTGCCTTTTAGTGACTAAAGAACAAGCATCAGCAGCTTGGTTTGGGTATTTTATGTCATAACGGAAAAACTTACTAAATCTATATATATACTTACCTATTAGTGTTGTTGTTTCGGGCGTTATTGTTGTAGTTTGAGGTGTTGTTGTTAAGTGCTCGACTTGAATCAAATTGCACGAGTCTGGAATTGAACTCCCGACGGGAATCGAACCCTGACAAAATTTGTCGACGTGTACCCAAGCACTTCCGCATTGACTCACGAGTTGTTTGTACACACAGGAGCTGCGTGCTTTGCAGTTGTAGTTTTCACTCGATATTTTTTCCTCCGTGAAGAAGTCATATGGCACACGAGTCCAGTCAAATCCGGTTGGACTGGATTTTCCGAATCGGGCTTTTAATTCCTTTATCACAACAGCGGGAGGTATGGTAGCAGATTTGGCAGAATTGGCCCACTGGACACCAATTGTTGTATTAAATTCCACCGTGTCATCCGAAGGATTGCTGTTGTTATGGTGATTAACAGTCACCCAGTTTTCCTCGGGGAAGCAGTGCGGACAACATTTGAGTCCGATGGCAGTCACAATTCCTGAAATAAATCAACAGCAATCTCTGATTAGAAAATGCTACTCACACTTGTCAATTGACAATACGACTTCATGAAGACCGTAACTTCAAAATTTAAAAAACAACATTTGATTGGTTGGATCCCATTTGGAAATTTACCAAGTTCGGCTTTGTCCCACATCACAGTCAGCCCACAGATGGCGTGATCTTCTGGGCATTGGATGTTCCCGTTATCAATTGAATTTAGATTTCCACTGTGATAAATAAACTCGTAGTTTTTCACAGAACGGCGGGAATGCATTTCTCTTTGATTGAAACGGAATCCTTTGGCAAAAACTGACCGATTTCCCTTAACCCAATTTTCCCACGATCCGCGTATAATATTTATTTCAACCCCGTCCGGAGCATTCATCACAAGAGTGTCGTTTTTGTCCTTTGGTTTGCTTTCATCCGAGTCTGCTCCGTATTTTTCAGTGCACTTGAGCTTGATTCCAGTGAGACCAGTCCGCGAGAGATATCTAAATTTGTGATCGGTGACAATTTTTGAGCCAGGACAATTTTTAACCTCGTTCCAACGACCGTCCGACTCCCAATGGGAAATATCCTTGGCGACGATCCATTTTTCTCCCGCTTTGTTCATTTCTCCGTCGATTGCTCTTGTTGATGCTCCGTTGAAAGGAGAAGAAGAAGAATCGGATTGGAATTGGGATTGGGGTTTTGAAATTAAAGCATCTCCCAAAATCCAGCAAAAATAATTTAAGAAGAGAACAAGACTCAAAAGAAGTTTGAACCGGGTCATTTCTCTCATCTCTCACGTGTTTTAAAATTTTTTCTGTGTAAATATTTTAAAAGTTTACTATTTATCTGACTTTTTTTGTAGCCAACTTGAAATTGTTAAGTGATAAAACCTCGCGTTGTCTGAGTACATAAATATCGGGACTCTCAAAGCTATTCATTTTTGCTTTTCCTCCTAGACAAAAGAAAACTGTTGATAAATCCACGCCCTTTACGAATTCAGACAAAATGGATTGCTTTGGTAAAACAGAACAACAACATAAATAGAATAGCGGAATAACCACAAACCAAATGAAATTAGAGTAGAAAATTGATTAATTATAATTGACTCAAATCAACTCAGTTGCGGTTAAAGTGTGGACTGTCAACTGTAGACTGCAGACTTGAATCAATCAAACTGTAAGTGAGAATTCCGTAGTTCACGAATGCAGGAAAATGATTGAAGAAAAATTGAAACCCGTCGCTACAGTGCCTCTTATAGACATATGAAACAAAGTATCGGAAAAGGTTTTTGGAACAAGGAAAAAATGCATGGCAAGAACAACGGCCAAGATCAAAACGGAAGTGAAGAACAAGGTTGTTGTTTTCCAGTGACTTTTCAAAATTTTAAACATAATTCATGGACTGTTTAAAGTTAGCGAAAAAATGCAGAGTCTATTTTAGAGGCATTGATGAATGCAAGCTATAGTAATTATGCTATGAATTAACAAAAATAATGAAGCATCTACAAAAAAAAGTGACCAGGAGCGAGGAGAAAAACAGTTGAGGTGCACTTGCCGAAGAATATGCAACAAAGAATTTCGACCGAGTACTCAATATTTTTCCACCCTTTCTTTCTTTTGTGCAGGTATCGATTTGTTGTGTTGTACCGTAAAAATAATGTTAATGAAAAATGGAACGGGAACGTCAGAAAAATCAAAAAGCTCTGCTGTCAACTTGTTCCACACACTCTTTAATCTCTTCGCTCTCATGTGCGAAAGTTCGTTATGTTACCAATGGCAACGGACTCGAAGAGATTAAAAAGGGCTCGAAATCTACTGTTGATACAAAATATCTTTGATCGCCGTAAAGGTTTTTCTGTCTTTCTCCAAATACCTCGAGTGAACAAAAGGGGCAAAAATTAAATAGAAAAGGACACAACACACATGCAAACAAGTAATGTGAAAAAATCACAAAATCCTTTAGTTACGACTTGAACGCTCTTGTCCCTTTTCGAGTAAGTAGAGATGCCAAGCAATTTTCTTAAATTTCACCGGTTGCTATGGTTTATTTTATTATTTGTAAAATAAGCAATTCTTTAAATAATCGACAATCGTTTTTGAACTTCATTTGTAATTTTTCTAATGTCTCAAAGATGCCAATAAGCAACATAACGTTTTAATGCTATTGCATTCTCAGATTGAAATACCGACCAAATCCATCAAATTCAAATTCAGTGGATCGAAAGAATCATTTTGAGTAGTCACATGACCAAACTCCAATTAAAAGTAAAATAATTAGACCAAAATGTCAGTTTTTTCGGCACCATAGCCACATTTTAAATTTGCCATGCATCAGACCGAATACATTTTATTGCTCGTATGCGAACAAACGTTTTCTAAAAAAATTCGAAAAATTTCTCGACGGGAACACTAGCCAAATAATTTTTGATTTCGGAAAATCGGTGCCAAAACTGTAAAAATTGAAAAATTTTCATAATTGAGAAAATCACCGATCAAGACCTGGGCTGACAGATTTTTGTGCCAAAAATCACGTTTCTGTCTTTTCTTTATCGCTCGCAATTTAGAATTTTCCGTTTTTCCGGTTTTACGAACAAAACTGACTATTGTTTTGTTTTGTGAGAAACGTGTCAGATTGATCGGGGTATGCCCAAAGTAAAAGTTGTTGTTAATGGGCGGAATTTACTAATTCCTTTTTACTCCATGCAAAAATGTGAATATTTGGCCGAGAAATGGTCAAACACGTTTTTGATAGTTCAAGCAAACGCAGACATTAGTTACTTTAATTTGTTGCTATGGCTTTTCGTAACTAAAGAAAAATTCCACGACCGTATGACTAAAAATTCTCAATAGAACGAAATCAACGGACAAGAAACAGAAGCAGTGCTAAGTGCTAACGGAAAAACTTGGGAAACATGTTTTTGTTCCTGGTTTTTCACCTTCCTCCTTTGCTTAAAAAAATAAACTGTCTAGCTTTGCTACAACAATTTTAAATACATTAATTAATTCACAAGTTTAATTCAGCTTAAAATAGAAAAAATAATCATTTTATTGCTGCATTAATTCATAACAAAAAATAATAAAATTCAAATAATAAAAAAATGTGTGGTTCTTTAAAACGGGTATGTACTGAACAAAATTGTACATAAAAAAGTACTAAATATTATAAAAGAAAATATTGTTGAAACATATTTGTACAAGAGTAAAATAATTATCTGCCTTTTTTCATTTCAATCCAACAGTTTTTTCTGTTAAGCTCAATGTTTCAATATATTAAAAAAATTATACTAATAAAAATAATAAATTTAACAAGTAATGTTAGAAATTTTAAGCTTAGCATTTAAAATATTATCAATTCATTATTCATAATCTCGTTTGTTCTGTAAGATTCAAAATTTAAAATCTGAGCCAAAGCCACAGGGATGTAAATTCATCAGTTTTTGAAGAAAGGAGGAACCTAAAGTCCGTGAAAGTAAAAAAACAAACAAAATAGCGAGAATGTATAAAAAATCTACATGTTGAGTGGCTGGATGACGCCCGAGGGCTTTCTTTTTGAGAGCCTTGCTAATTTCAGTGTGTGTACCTGTTTTTTTCACTTCTAGGATTTTATCCTAATTTTTTGAATCGGCTGGATGATTGGCACGTGACAGGGCAGTCCTAACTCGGTCAATGTGTGACCTAATTAGTTTAAACCGTGGATTCAACCTTTGAACAGTCTAAAGTAAAACAATAATAATAAATTTAAAAAATCATTATATTATTAAAAATCATTATAATCATTATAACCGTCGAATTTTCATGACGCTTTGATCATATCATGCAAACAAACACATGTGACTAAAAATTACAAAGCTGGCATGATTAGTGATGAATGGTGATTGAAAATTAAGTAAACGGTGGGTTAAAAATAAAAATGACCTCAAAATCTTTAAGAGCTTCTTGGAGTTGTCCTTGGGTTTCGTAAACGTTTCCTCTCTGAAAATGGCTGCTTATCAATGGATAGGTGGAAATTGCACTGCTCAAGGAGCACAGTTTTATAGCGGGTGAAATTCCATCCGCATCGGCACACTGACACAGGAGCTTTGCTTCCAAAAACGGCTATTTAAAATTTAAATACGAAATAATGTGATTAAAGAAATATACTGAATTTACGATAGCACAGATCACTTTCAAATACTGAATAATGCGTTAAGATAAAAAAATTCGTGGGTGATCATTTGAAATTTGAAGTCTAACCTCTTGAATTAATATTGCAAAAACGGTTTTGACGATGTATACGGCCTGTGTACAGTTAAAATCAAAAGAAAATCTTATGCTTTACATTAGAAAAAATGGTAAATTAAACAGAAAAGGTCAAAAGGTCAAATTGTTCCTTCAATTCAATTCAATTCTTTATTAACGTGTTTGGGTTGATAGCATACATTGTTTATTATTTCATTCAAGAGTTAAGAGAACAAATTTGAAGTACAATAAATTTCATACCTGGGAATCGTTTCTTTGTTGCAAAAGCAGCTGCATTTCTGGTTTTACTGTTTTTAAGGTTTCCAAGATGTCTTGGACTCTGTTGAACTCGTAATGAAGGTAGAGATCAGTCAAGGTTTGCTCGGCTCCCGGGATTTGTTTCATGGAGTTGAGTGTTGTCTCACATTCAGCATTATCACCCAAAATCAAACATGTTTTCAAAAGGTAGAAATGGGCAATAACAGATGATTGATTTAAAGCAATTGCTTCTCGAGCATTGAACTTTGCACGTGGCCAACTTTTTAGCATGAAAAATGTCTTTGCCAAATTTTCGTAGTACTTTGACTCTGTTGGATTTAGTCTTGTGGCTTTGGAGTAAAACGTTCTGGCGGCTGAAAAGTCCTTGTTCCAGTAAAACAAATCTCCTTTATTGTTCAAGACTTCAGCCTCCCTCCTAGTTCAAAAGAAGAATTAATTACGAAGTACTAGAAATGCAGAGGTTCTAAAACATTTTTATCAACAACGTAACAACAAATTTAATAAAGACAAAAATCCGCACGATTTCATGTTGCCTTCAAAGCACAAATGTTTTAGGTTGCTGATGCGGAGATGATTATCTAAATACGAAATCGTCCCGCTAGGTGGCGCCACTACTGAGTTCAAATTTTTCCCAGTATGTGGCGCCACTAGAGCATTAAAATTAGCTTAAAAGTAAACCCTTTGCAGCCTGTATAAAGTTAAGCTTGTAAACGTACCTCGCTGAAAGTCTGTTTAAACGATTATCATCATTGAGAAGAAACTTTGATTGGGATTTCCTTGGTGACGTCACCTTTTCAACGTTTTCCTTCTATTTTATAAAAACAGACGAACAACATAAATTGATTATGGACTTTTCTACCTTTGACGTTTATGAAATACCAAAAAATTACAAAATGCAAAAGACACTTTATAAAGTCATCAAAACGTAGATTTTAAAACACAACTTACAGAGCGCTTTCGAGGGGAAAATTGAGACGAAGCGAAATTTCCAGAATAAGCGTTTTTGCCTTTTGCAGTCTTTGAGGTCACAGTGGCTGGTATCTGCTTTACATTGGTAGTTTTTTCTTCACTAGACGTCCAAATTCTTTCGGACACCCTTGAAAAACTCTTACTTTTCCATCCAGTTGATCTTAAATGTGCAAAATACAATGTCGTTAGAAAGTAACTAGAGTTAGTCCTAAATCCACAAACTCTGACAAAATGTTCGAAAAAAGTGACCTCATGAACTTTAGATTTTGAATTTAGACTGAGCACATAAAAACCGGAAAAAATTTACCTCAGCAGTTTTTCATCCACGTTTGATTTGTTCTTCTCCTTCTGCTTAATTTGACTGGTGACCTTACGATTGACATCGTTGTCTTTCTTTCCTGTTGGGGTAAAGACATCCTTGTTTTTCGAAGTGCTGCGAGCTGAGCTGGATCGTTTACTGCTGCGAGCGCAATTGAAGTCAGCACGGGCATTAGAAGGAAAAGTTTTCGAGTACTCTTGATCTCTTGCTTCACGTTTTTGTGTAGCCTTCGTTTTATCTATGTAAGTTAAAACACACACAAAAGCACAAAACTTGTAACTATTACAAAAACCATTTATCTTCATTATTGGTTTTTAAACTCATAATTTTAATGCAGTAAGTAGACGAAAGCGAGAGTTAACTGAGCATGAAAATGTTTAATTAAGGTACCTCCAGTTTGCTTTCGGCTGGATTTAGTAGTCTCCAGTTTCGATTTTGAACATTTATGACCAGCAAACAGCTTGACATTACCAAACGTACGATTGCAGTTGTAACACTTCAAATCACATATGTCAACTCGTACTTCTACAAGCCCTGTTTTGGTATCTAAGTTGAAAATAGTTCAAAATAAAGATGAAACTTAAACACATTAAATTACTTAATACCCTGCTTTAAACTAAAAGCTCATTCAATAAATAATTCGTCCGAAATAATTTAAAATTAAACTGTCTCTGGTCTATGTTTATGAAAGAAAGTGTAACGGAACAAGCTTAAGCATTTACTTGAAGATGATTTAGCCACGTTTTTAGGTTTTTTCTTTCGAATATCTTTTTCAATACGTCTTCTACTTTTGGATCTGACACATTGATCACCAAGATGCTTTGATTCAGCATTAGCGTTATTCATTTTGTGCATCCAAGCAGCATCATCTCTGAGATTTGGGGGCATTCCTTTATTGAACATCATATCACCTTTGATTCTTTTACTAAAAACAAACAAACAGTTGTTGCAAAGTTCAAAATTTTGCATCATATACAACAAATAGCAACCATTAATAATGATCTTTCATGATAATCAAATTAAAACTTTAAAACTTCGTCTATCTAAGATGAATTTTACAAAGTATCAAGACATGCTTAATTCATTGATAAAAAGGTTTTTAATCAAACACAAGAACAATAACGATGCAGAAAACCAGCGACTCTACACTGTGTACTCTGTAACAGAAAATCTGGGTAAACGCCAGAAAAACTACGACCCTTCTCGTTGACAAAGGTCAGACTTATGATTGTTTCAATTGAACTTTAGGGGTCAGCGTAAGCGTAAATCGTGTGGTTTAAAGTTCAAAATTATAGACAATTACGCAAAACAATTCAAGCTGACAAATCCTCTTTGCAAAAATTCCAAAACTCTATGCGCTGTGTTTAGGGTATTACGGCTATGAACAACAAATTAAGGCTATAAACAATAGGTCACGGCTATAAACAAGAAATTACGGATAAAAACGAGAGATCAAGGATAAAATTAAGAAAATGTCACTATAAACAAGTGACTAAGGATTGACCCAAGGGATTAACGACATATATAGGCAGTTTTGGATATACATAGGCGATTTTGGATATATGTAGGCGATTTTGGATGTACACAGGCGATTCTGGATGTACACAGGAAATTTTGGAAAAAGACAAGAGATTACGGCTATAAACAAGAAATTAACGATAAACATACGCGATTTTGGATACACACAAGATATTACGGCTATAAAAAACAAATTAAGGAAAATACAATACAATTAAGGAAATACATAGGCGATTCTGGATATACACCGGCGATTTGGATATAGATAGGCGATTTTGGATATACGTAGGCAATTTTGGGTATACGTAGGCAATTTTGGATACACATGAGTGATAACGGTTATGAACAAGAAATTAAGGATATATATAGGCGCTTATGGATATGCACAAAAGACTAAGGATGTACACAAGAGATTACTGCTATAAACAAGAGATTACTGCTATAAGCAAGAGATTACTGCTATAAACAAGAAATAAAGAACATACATAGGCGATTTTGAATACACACCGGCGATTTGGATATAGGTAGGCCATTTTGGATATACGTAGGCAATTTCGGATATACGTAGGCAATTTTGGGTATACGTAGGCAATTTTGGATACACATGAGTGATAACGGTTATGAACAAGAAAT